>NDGN011540827.1:2079-18363 GCA_002564285.1 Tympanoctomys barrerae | reverse complement strand
TGTTTCAGATGGCTGGTCTAGTCGGTTGGAATGATAGGGTTTGTGGGCTTTTGGAGGCCGCCCCGGGACCAGAAAGTCTCCCCTGGGAAATGGTTTCTGAAAACTCTGGCTCCTATGATTGATCCCCAGTAAAGGGGATCCCAGATGAGCGCCCAAATGTTATGGGTCGCTCAGCATAGGAACCAGATCAAAGATCAAATTAAAACTTGAATAGAGCCATTTATTACTGAGCTCAGGGTCCTCAGCCAGCTTTCATGAGGACCAAGAGACCTCGAAGGCAGGTGGCAGGGAGTGTTTATAACAGAAGTCACATCCTGCTCCGTAAGCGAATTTGTTATCTAGCATAGAACAACAGAAAACGACATTCATGTGACACAGCTGCAAACTGTAACTAAGGGGTCTTTTACAATTTAGCGATAAGTGCGTATTTTTACAAGATTCCTCCTAAGCTGACTGTGCTTACAGGAGACGGTTAGGGGGGAGTTTGCTTCTGCTTGCTGCCTTGACAAGGAACAGTTATTCACTGTTAAACAGCCTTGAGCAGAGAGCAAGAACACATTCTTTAGAGTAGGTGACGGGAAGCCCAGGGTTGCTCCTAATAATTGCCCACAGTTGTAGCACAAAATTTAGTCGACCCCTTACACAGGACGCATCGCAGGTGCTCACACTCAGCCTCCCAAGCATCCAGCCACCAGCCACTGGAAATTTTTACTTCTTAGAGCTAGAAACTGAACTCTCGGGGTGGTTGCTGGACCAAGAGCCAAGGCTGGCCACTGTTTTCTAGCAGCTTTTGCTTGGCGGTGTTCAGGCTCCCATCCAATGGCTGCTTCCCTTTACCTGGTGACCATGGTATTTATCCTAACCATGGCGTAGGTGAGTGGTCGTGCCCTCCCCCAGGAAGACCTGTGATTGTTTAGGGCAGTTGCTGTGGGAAACACCTACACTGATCATCTTGTTACTTTTCTTGTTGCTGAGATAAAGCATCCAACACCGGAAGTTGTAGAGGGAGAGGTTTATTTGGGCCACAGCGTGTAGAGGTTTCAGCCCATAGTTGGCTGGCTCCAAGGCAGGCGGGCACAGCAGGGGAGAAGCAGCTTGTGACCGGCAGAGGACAGCAAAGCAGCCGCAGTGAGCAGTGACAACAGCTTCCCTGCTGTTCCTAATACTGCACCAGGCTGCCTGCCCTCAGGCAGCACTCGCCCCCAGGGTGGAGCGCCCTTAATCCTGGCATTGCACCAGGGATCAATCCCAGCATCACACCCGCCGGCCAGAATCACAGACTCTAGCTCCAGCCGCCTTAGCAAAGCTCTACCTGTGACCACCTGAGGCTTTGGGGGGGACATCTAGACACAAGCCACGACACTGATCTGTAACAGCACAGGGCATCGCTTTTGTTTGGCTGGAAAATAGCCCCCAGCCCCTGGCCTAGGACTGGGGTCCTCGAAATGTGGAGGTAGTGACGGCTCCTCCTTTTCATCAAAGTTGCATTACCGGGGGCCGGGGAGATAGCTCGGTGGAATAAGTGCTTGCCTGGGAAGCACAAGGCCCCGAGTTTGATTTCTGGTACCACCAAAAAAAAAAGTTGTGTTACTTCCACTGACGATGCTACCTCTAGGTCTGGAGGATATTCAGAAGGTTGTGTTAGATCATGAACACCATAAAGTGTGGACATTGGGTTTGATGTTGTCCACGGCGCCAAGTCTGCCAGTACTTGGCAACCCAGGGGACAGGATCAGGCTCTGCAGACTCTGTGGGGAGGACACTGACAGTCCATTGTTGGCCTTCCCCCTGGAAAGCAAGTTGTTCCTGACTGTCTTCTGCAGCACAGACACTGAAAAAGCAATTACCAAGATACCTGTCAGGCACGCCGCCAACGGCGCACGAGTCCTTTACTCAGTTCCTGATGATCCAGTCCTAAGCCAGCGTTCATCAGACTTCCTCCCAGCCAGACAAGGCTGTTAAAGAACCGTGAAGAGGCTTCATAGTACCTGTCTCAGCCAGCCCCTGAAGGGTACGGCCACCTCTGGACATTCTGCATTGATTGACAGCTACTGCGCAGGAAAGGCGGCTGCCGGTTCTGTTTCACGCGTAGGCAAGCGTGGGGCAATGGCTCTGCCTACCTCACTCAGCGTGTGCACCCGCTGGAGAACCTGTGGCCAGCTGCCATGCATGTGGCCAACCCCCACTCGCTCCGTGCTTACCACCACTTGGGATTGAGGGCTGCATGCACCAGGTGCTCTCGGGTGGGGTGGGCTGTGGAAAGAAGCAGGCACATGGAGGACGCTTCTTACTGCCACTGTCCTAGGCTCCTGCCGTGGGTACCAGTGCACCCCGCGCCTGTGCCTACGCAGGTCATCATGTCTGCCTGTGCAGGACACTTGTTTTTGCACGTGGCCTCCATCTCTCAGTAAATCACATATGGATAAAGTGGAGCACGGTTACCCGGGAAGCTTCCTCGTGGTCCAGGGCAGTGGCATGTCCCTCATGGGAGCAGAGGACAGGTTTGCCAGAGCCGTGTCTAGAAGAGCAGCGCTCATGTTTCGACTTTTGTTCCCGCTTGCCATCCCTGGTGCTCTGTGAGTACAGGGCTTGGGGGCTCTCTACTGCGTAGAAGCATTCCGATCAAAGCCGCTGCACCTGAGATGACGGCAATAATTCCGCTCCAAGCAACGACTACCTTCAGGCTCCTGTAGCTAAGCCTCCGCGCCTCTTTCCTGGGAAGCGCCCGCTCCCCGCCAGTTTCTGACACCCCATGCTTGGTGTCAGCTCTGCCCGAGGTGTCCCCCACCCGCATTTGTACAGGGTCTCACTTCGCAGCCTGGACTTGCAGTGATCCTCCTGTTTTCAGCCTCCCCGGTGCTGGACTTACAGGCGTGTACCCCCACACCTAGTCTCGGGGGCTGGCTCAGTGCACCCAGGGGTGGGCTGGCGCAGCACGTGGTGCGGGGGATCAAACCCTGGTCCCTGCGCTTGCCTGAGCAGGCACTTAGCCCACTGAGCTAGCTCACCAAGCTGCAAGGTGTTTTTGAGGGTGTGTTTATAAATTAGAGTAGTCTAAACTTTTTCCAGTACCTGAAGTATTCAACCATTTCAGACAGCTTCATTTTCTCAAATAAATGTAATTCTATCCCCCAAAGCTAAGGGATTTCTTGAAAGGCTTGTGCCTTGCCAGTCAGGAGTAGCTGGCCCCGCCTGGTCCCTCAGTGTCCACTGTAGCGCACTCCGCCTAGTTCATCGCTGCGGTCCTGCACCAAACACCAAGATGGCTGCATCCCTCCTGACGTGACGAGAAGGACATGGAGAGCCNGGGGGGGGGGGTGCTTGAGAACCTCAGCACAGGCTGGGGAGCACCTGGGGTAAAGTGTTGCTTAGGCTTGGGAAGCCCCATACAGAAAACAAAACCAAATGAAAGTGGCTCCCGGGGTCTGGATAGTGGCGACAGCAGGGTGCACACGGCCTCTTGCACCTCCTCTGCACTCCCGCCTCAGCATTATCTGGTACTTTTTAAAACAGAGCGTCTCTGTTGATGTGGCGAATTTGGGGGGAATGAGGTCCTTTACTATCTGTGGCAGCAGGGCGCATCTCTCCCACCCTCTTCCCATGGCTTCTGGCCGGCCCAGGCAGCCTCCTGGCAGGCTCAGAGCTGGAAGTCCCGGCCTTTTGCAATCACCTGCTCAGCTGCTGATGCGCTTTTGCCCCAGCCTCTTCCTCTGCCTCCTAAGCATTCCCTGCCCCAACCCTAGCAGCATTTATTTTTGAAAGCCAAAAACTAGATCTCAATTTAAAGCTTACACTAATACTTTGGTTTTCAGGCCTCAAGTCACCACGTCCAGATTTGCTCCTGGGTTGGTCATCTGTGAGAAACAGAAACACCTCCGTGGGCCTGGGAGCTGGGCAGGGCACAGGAGTGCAGGGCCCCTGGGAGGGCCAGGCTGCCACAACCTCCCTGAAGCCCCGCAGTCCAAGAGGAAGCCCCAGGAGCCAGCCCTGCCATGCAGCTGCGGCACCCCACCGCCTCAGTCTCTACCACCTCTGCTGCCACTTCCCGAGGCCCCTGTGTTGAAGACACCACTATCCCTCCCAGCAGGGGCCACCTGCAGGGTCCCCACTCCTGTCTCAGCAGCACCAGGGCCTGAGGCAGCACTGCCTGTGCCTTGGAGGGCTTCAGAGCCAGCTACTGCGGTTCGTCCTCCAGACTCTTGAAGGGGAGCTCCTTCCCGGCCAGCCAGAGCCCTGGGTGAGAGCAGCAGGCATGGGGCCCTCGCTGCACCCAGCAGGCAGCGTGCAGGCTGCACCGAGTGCCCTGCCCTGGTCGGAGCTTGCCACAGCACACAGCCAGCCAGGAGCCTTTGCTGCCCAGGAGCTGGAGCATTTGGTACCTGCTCCCTAAGCTGCAGGAAACACACTGCACTCAGGGCCAAGAGCACAGACAGGGTCGGCTCCGCTGGCGCCTGGAGAGCATCCATCCCCTGGGGCCAGAGAAAGCATGAGCAGACCCTAGCAGGCGGCGCGATTACCCACGTCAGTGCCATCGAGCATTCCTTGAGGCCCAGCCTCCATCGCCAAAGTGATGCTCCACAGGGATCCTTTCAGCTCCAGAGTTTAGCTCCTGAGCTCTCTGTCCTGGCACACCTGGGCCAGACACCAGGGAAGGGTTAGGTCTCTACGGGCAGGAGGTCATGTGGGAGCACAGCAGGAAGCGGCATGAAGAGAGACATGGACAGGAGACCAGTGAGGGAAAGACAGACAGGCCAGACTGCAGCTGGACTGGGTCCCTCACATGCGGGGGAAGCTATCGGGCTCACAGAGCCACAGGCAGCCTGCGCTGCAGAGTGAGGCAGAAGCGTGGGAGAGACATGAGCAGGGACGTGAAAGCAGCAGGATGGCGCAGGTCCCAGAGCAGAGGCCAGCACCGGAGAGGGTCTGCACGGACACCTGGGACCACGAAGCAAGGCTGTCGCCACAGCGAGCAAAGCCATGCGAGGGCGGCGCGGCTGGGGCTTCAGGCTCGCTCCACCTGGAGCAAGTGCCTGGAGAGAGACGGAAAACAGAAAAGCAAAAGTCAGTGAGACACGTGACAGCCCCGGCTGCTGTCGGTCCCTGGGCATCTTTTGATTCAGCTCTTTACCTTCTACCTTCCAGCCTTTCTTTTCAAAATTAGACATCACTAGGCTTTTTCCCCAGCTATTTGTCAGATCCTGATACTTCTGTGGGCACCAAGTATTAATCCAAAGTACTGTTCATATACTTGTATTGTTCAGGTTACCACCTCTACTTTTACTTTATTTATTTATTTTGGTACAGGATCTTGCTACACAGCTCGGACTCATAATGATCCTCCTGTCTCAACCTTCCCAGTGCTCAGATTACAGGCGTGCGCGACCACACCTGGTTTCATGGCTCAGCACAGCGCATTTGGGATTATAGGGCCAGCATGGTATGCAGTACTAGGGATTGAAACCAGGTCCTTGTGCTTGCCAGGCAGACACTTAGATTGTTGAGTTATCCCCCCAGCCCCGTCACCTCTATTTTTGAGAGAAAATATGCTTTTTATGGATTGGTGAGGTTCCTGCTGGTGGTGCTGGAGAACATGGGAGCAGAAGTCTCACACCTAGAAGTCTAGCTCTCCACGCGCCAGCCAGGCCAGCACGAGCGCTGCGCGCACTCTTCTTTGTGCTGCGCTGCCTGTGTGGGAAACACTCACTGAGCCGGAAGTAGGAAGCTCAGCCAGCAAGGCGTCAACTGGGAGGCTTTGCACAGTGCTCCTCTGAGTTCTAGTATTTCCTATCCCAGTGCTGGGATCCAGCCCTCATCTCAGCTCCTGCTCACCTACCCTCCGCTGTGGCTTCATTCTCAAGGCTGCAAGGCAGATGCCGTCCCCAGGGTCACGCCATGTCCCCCACCGGATGCTTAGCTCAGGTCCATCAGGCTCACAAGGAAATCGTCCCAGCAGCCTGACACCTGAACCTAAGCGCAGGACTGCAACCGAGCCACCACGCTGCCCTGTGACAGAGCCATCCCGCATACTGGTGCAGGAGGAAAGCTAGAAATTCTCAACAGTCCCAGAACTGCTCTAAGTCCAAGTCCAAAATAGCCTGTGATTCAAGGCAAATAATTTAGCTGTCAACCCCCGTAAATTTCAGAGTCACATGCTTCCAAGGGACAGTGCCACACAGCCAGCAAGTCCTCTCAAAAGGTGGGCCAGGCTCCAGGAAGGCAGCCTCCAGTTCGGAAGTCCCATCACCAGCAGCTGGGGCACAGTGGTGAGTGTGGGCGTCCTCCTGGAGGCAGCCGCGTGTTCTCGCACTGGGCGACTGGGGCTCCTACTGGGACGCCAGGCTTGTGTCTCCCTCGTGCTGTCTGAGCACGAAGCCTCAGCTGCTGGAAGCAAGGGCTGCGAGCAGGAAGCTCACCGGGAAAGCAAAGCAGGCAGAAGGCCAAGCGCCCTGGAAGAGGGTCCCGGCCGAGGGAAGAAGGCACTAGGCTTCTGTTTTGATGGCTATGAGGGCGGAGGCTCTCTGTCCCCTGCGGAGTGGCACAGCCTGTGGCGAAGCGGTCATGTGTGTTTGCCCAGCTGGTCCCCGGGTGGTCATTCCTCAGGCAGGCGTGTGTGGGTGAAGCCGTCCGCGAGGCTTACCTCTTAATCCCGCAGTGTCGTTAGCAGTTCAGGACTTTGGTCCGTGCCCGCTCCTGGTGCTAGCCAGCCTGCTCACCTGGAACCCCACTTGGTGGGCTGTGCCCTGACTTCCCGCATCTCGGTTCTCTCCCATCCGGCTCCACCCCGGCGGGGGCGGGGCGCGCTGTGCTCACTGCCTGCTGCCCCCTGGCGGACATTCCGTGTCTCCTGCCTCTCGGCCTCTTGGCATCTCCTCGACGACTTCAACTTCACCCACACAGCTTCGCAAATCTCCCCCTCAGAGGCTTCCAGGGGGGACTCCTGCCCCGTTGCATATTTGCTGGCCTCTTGGGCCTTCTCAGAAATCTGGGAGGAAACTTCTGTGACCCCACATGCAGTCCCACCGGTGACCCCAAACCCAGAACTGTGTGGACGTCACCAACATCTACTGCCAGCTTCCCACAGGTGGGCCTTCTCCCACCGAGACTGCGGCAGCCCCGAGTGCCTGGAGCGGAGCCGAGAACATCTCCTGTCTGAGCACAGCGCCCTGCAGCGCCCTTCTCAACGGGGCCTTGGAAAGGCGCTCACTCCTTGTCCCCTTCAGCCTGTGAATGTGCCCTTCAAGCCACCGATCTGTCATCGCAATGTGAATACTTACTTTCTTTGCCATGGCTCTAATATCTTCCTCCCCAAAACTCCTTTGGCCCCAGAATTTTTCCTGCTGCTTTTCTGGCAGCAAAACTTAAATTCTTTACATTTCCCCCCCCCCCCTGCTATTTGCTCCAGATTCTCACCATATACCTAAGTAAAAGCACCCAGCGGTGTACGTGCCACAACCTAGACTCTGAGATGTCTCCGAAGTTCTTTTGCAAAATCAGAGTCTACCACCTTCAAGTTCAGCATCACACAGTATTTTGGGGCAAGTATAAAATGTAGACAGACTCCTCACCAGGCCAAGGCTGGGCCTCCAGGCTGGGTCCTGCAGTCCTCTTCCCACGCGAGGCTTTGCAGGCGCAGGCTTGGCTTCCCTGCTCTGCCCTTGAGCTCTGCGGCGCGGCTGGCAGCATCCCAGGTTTCCTCCCGTGCCTTGCTCTGAACCTCCCCAAGCTCGTTCTTCCTCAAATGGACACTGCGTAGGGATCCAACACACAGGTCCCAGGCTCTTGTGTCTGACCAGCAGAGACATGCAGGTGTCCACCCAGCAGCAAAACAGAAAGCAGGACGTCTGCTGAAGGTGACAGGAAGACATGCACAGGGTCTGAGCCCGCGGAAACAAAATGGTGGCATAAGCATGAACGTGCTGCTGGGATGACGGAAGTAAAAGCTGATGAGTCGGGCTTTCAGAACTCTAAAACTGCACACCGCATCTGGGCAATTTTCATTGCTGACAGGGATGACTGACACGGTACCAAGTCACCCCAAGGCACCGTAACCCACTTGCTGTCCTGGAAGCCACTAGATTAGTCTGTTCATGCAGTCCACATACATGAATCTTTCTGAGGTTGAGTGGGGGAAGAGTTCCTAAAGGACAGGCGACAAGATCTAACATCCATCTCTGGCCTGAAGTTTTAGAGGTTTCCTGGATCTCTGTTATTTTTATTCATGCTTCTCTTACAACATTGGAAGGAAGACTGGCTCTGAGCTGCTGTCCAAATCCAGGTGGAGAGGGGGAGTGGTCTCCCAGCCCCAACTGTGCTGCCTGCACTGTTTCGCTGAGAAATGTGGTCCCCCAAAATTTTGAAGGGATGCGGAAGGATGGAAATCCATCTCCCAGAGCTACTTCCTGCTGAGCAGGCGTGCTGGCCCTAACCGCCTGAGAGCAAGAAGCTCTCACGCTGTCCGACCTTCGGGGCTGAGCCTGGTCCTCCTCCAAGGATTTCTGGATGAGGCGGGCATGGGGGAGGGTTTTGGGCTTGGGCCATTTTAACAGCTATCAAACAAGAAGAAACAAGTTTGATTGAGAGATTAAATAGGTAAACTTACGCAGTGAGAGCATAAGAAGCATTAATAGGGGCTGGAGGGACAGCTCACAGGCATTAGCACGAGGACCCACGTGCCATCCCGAGCCCCACATGTCTGTGCAGTCTCAGCCCCGGATGCAGGTGCCCACCGCGAGGCCCCGGAACTGGGCGTGGTGGTGTACACCTGTAACCCCCGCCCCCGGGAGGTTGAGCCAGGAGGACCTCTGTGAGTTCACGGCAAGCCTGGGGGCTACAGAAGTGAGCACAAGGCCAGCCCGAACTGCATAGGGCTTGATTCCTGGTTCCAGTATAAATAAATCAATTTTATGTAGAGGGAACGAGATATTTTGCTTACGTGGTTCAACAGATGGGTTGGTGTTTCCTCATTGAAAGAAGCTTGAAGTCGTCCGCTGGCTCACAGGCGTGTGGGGCTCGTGGTCCTCTTCATCTTCTGACGTCTCGGCTATGACTCTGGAAAGGCGGGTCCAGCTCCCTGTTCCCTGCACCTGAGCGGCAGGAGTGCTAGAGCAGGGGCCTGCTGTGCCAACGCAGCGGGTGCGGGAGCTAGGACCACAGGGGTAGCCGTGCCGGCTTCGTTAGCCAGCTCTGCCACCCTCTCCCTCTGCTGCTGTGCAGTGAGACACCAGGATGACCTGGACATCTCACCAGCTCAGCCCACAAGCCACAGCTAGGGCACAGAAACCGTCAGCAAACCTTTCAGAGTCCTTGGAAAATCTACCCAATCTTTCTTTGTGTCGTTGAGTTTCCATATTGGAAAAGGGCTTGTTGAGAAGGCATTTATAGGGAGCCGGTGGACAGAAGGCTGGAGCAGCTGTGGGAACGTCACAGGCTTCTCCCTGGATCAGACCTGCCTGTGGGACCCCGTGGAGCCTCTGGTGCTGGCTTCTGAGGGGCTCAGCCCCAGCCAGGCCTGACTGGCGGGGACAAGCTCCCTGATCCGGTCACAGAAGCCCTGCTGAGCCTTTCCCTGGGCCCGCCCTCGTGGGACCCTCACAGCGTCCTCCGGGTGCTGCACCCTGTCCAGTGCTTGCCCGCATGTCCCCGGGGAGAGCTGGATTCCTTTGCACCACAGCAGCTGGCCTTGCGCTGGCCGGCACTGGTGTGGTGGAACCCGTGGACCTCTCCCTGTGACCACAACACATCTTCTGGGGCAGGAGTCCGGAGCTGGCTGCTCTGCTGGCAGGACGCGGCAGGCCAATTATCAACCCACCCAAAGTCCCGGGATGGCATTCCGAGAGTAGAAGGTGCTTTTCTAATCCCGCTCTCTGTCAGCAGGGGGCAGCGTAAGAAGAGGGACAAAGACAGGGCTTGAGGAAACCCCCCACCAAATCAAGCAAAACATGGATTTATTTATTTTATTTTAAAAATTTGTGTGTGTGTGTGTGTGTGTGTGTGTGTGTGTGGCTGGCTCAGCCCCCTCGGGGGGAGGCTGGCATGGCATGTGGTGCCAGGGATCAAACAGGAGCCCTGCACTTGCCTAAACAGGCGCTTTAGACCGCTGAGCAATGTCACCAGCCAAAACGTGATTTTAAATTACCACACCCGGCCGGCATCCATGCGGGTCATGGTGTTGCAGGCAACTGAGCTAGATAAAAATACTATGGACAGGTAAACAGGGGCAGGCCCTCAAGGAGAAGTAGAGAAGACAAGATGATTCCGCAACTGTGGGAGGGACAGGCCGCTGCTGTGGGCCGGACCCCAAGAGTAAAGAGTAAACGAAAGCAGCCTCATCCCTCCCTAGGGATAGACATCCAGGACTGAGATTCTAGTGAGTCTCGCACCTTGAGGACACCTGGACGTCACCAACCCAGACCCCTACAGGAAACGCCCGTTCTGTGTTTATGCCCGCTTGGCCCTCACTTCCCACTTGGCCTTGGATTTAATCAATCCTCCCTGATCAGTGGTGCTCGTAATCTCACTGGCTGGCCATAGTCTTGTCCCATCTCGGCTCTAGGACCCAGGAGAAAATGGTTGTCTCATCTCTTACACATACATACGGCAGGATGCACTCAGGTACAGAAGTGCACGCGCAAACACAAACACATATGCACATGTGCACACGTGCGCACACACACACACATGCACACTGGAGAGCAGAGGGGCCCAGGGTCGGGGCAGCTGTCACAGGCCAGCCAGGGAAGGAGCGTGCAGGACCCTGCCCAGCCTGCCAGGGCCCACGTTGCTGGAACTGTCCCCCCCTGCAGCCCAGCACAGCTCACACAGGATGGCCTGCTGGACGGGATTGGGGAGCAGACCCAGCAGGACTCTGTCTCTACAGGTCCCTGAAACAATCAGATCATGCAAGCCTGAAGTGCTGCCACTGGCCACCGGGACTTCTCGAGAGCTGCAAAACCAGAGCACAAATAAGACCCAGTGGCTCCCTGGCTCAGCCCACAGCCCTCGTGGCCACCAGGGCTGTGTCCCCTTCGCTCCCCAGGCTCAAGTCCTTTCTCTCTGTCTCCATATTCTCTTCCTTTCTGGGCTGGAGGAATTACCCAGGCCTCCCACGGACATCCTGAAATGCCGCTCCGCCACGGAGGAGAGTGCGGCACCTTCTTACACCCACACAGCAAGGAAGCCAGTCTCCTCTGCGGCACCCCCACGCCCATCATGTGACAGTCGCACATCTTTCCTAGAGACCCCCGAGGAGTCCTTACTGTCACAGTTCAATGGCTTTATCCACAGCCTGGAAGGCTGAAGGGGCCCGGCTTCTCCTGCCCCGTGCATCCTCCCCCCACGGCAGCAGCGGCCTGCCGCCTCCAGTCAGCGCCCTCGCCAGCTTGCTGGGCGTGGCTCCCCGCCTGTCAGCGCGGCTGCAAGGAAGCCTGGTGGCCAGTGGCAGCCTCCAGGTGCAGTTCTGCGCCCACAGCAGCCTTCCAGGGCCCGAAGCCTTGAGGATCTGAGGGTGAAGGGAGAGCAAAGGTGCTGCTAGGGGACAGCAGGGGATGGTGGGAGGAGGCACTCAGCTCCCACCCCCGGCTTCCCAGACCATGGTCTAGGCAGTCAGAGAAGAACTGTGCACTGCCCCTGACCTAGGGCAGGCACAGCTGCCTGAAGATCTCGCAGCCCGGAGGCCTGAACAGCAGCTGCGCGCCTGACTGCCAAGGCCTCACTTAGGCTGCTGCGGAGGGTGAGAAGGTGCAAACCCACAGAGGTGGGAAAGGAACCTTGAGGGGGAGGAGCTGCCGGCAGGAAGGCAGAGCCGCGTCCCAAGTGCGCGTCCCTCCCCTGAGAGCCCAGCACCACCCTTCCAGGATGCTGTGCCCAGCACACCAACCATGCCTGCTGGCCCGGGCGGAAGTTGGCACTCCGGACTTGGGTTGCAGAGGGGTGGAGCCACCACTGGCCTAGAGCTGCTCTACATCCGTGGTCCCAGCGGGTCAGCCAGCACCAGCACCCACCACAGCAGCGCCTGGCCACGTAATGCTGCCTGCTGACCTCCTGCACATGCAGCACGAGGCTGCTTGTTCCAGGGCTGAATGTTGGTGTCGGTAATGTTCACTCTGCAAGCCCGGCCTGGAGGTGATTGGGTGGGAAGGGCTCGGTCCCATGTGCAGGCTCAGGGACCTCAAACAGCCTGGAGGGAGCCTGTCCCCCTCAGCAGGGGCCGAGGAAGCTGGAAACTGCATCTGAGGAAAGGGCCTCTCCAGACTCCAGGACTTCAGGGCCTTTCTGGACTTCCAACCTCAAGAACCGTGAGCACAGAGCTGGCCAGATAGCTCAGCAGACTAAAGCACCTGCTTAGGCAGGCACAGCGACTGGGGTCCAATCCCTGGTGTCTGTGCGGCCTGGCCCCCGAAGCACACTGAGATGGCAGCTGAGACTGGGCATGGTGGCATGCGCCTGCAATTCCAGCGCTCGGGAGGCTGAAAACAGAAGGATCACTATGAGTCTGATCTGTGTGCTGAGATCCTGTAGACCTGTACTAAAATACAAACAAACAAAATGGTGAGCAGGTATTTGTGGGTCATAACTGACCTAGCCTAACCTTTTATTCAGGCAGCCTTAGTGGGCGAAGGCGGGCCCAAACTGTGGGGCAGCCTGGCGTAGGCTCTCAGGGTTCCTACTGGAGTCAGAGATGCCTCGGGGGGAAGAGCAGTCCTCGCAGCGCTGCTGGCCTCCGAGGCCTGAGAGCTCGGGCTTTCTCTCCATCTGTGCATCGGCTTTTGTTTCCCAGCAAGGATTTGCTCTCATTCTCTGGGCCTTTTACATCTTGTCAGATGATTCTCAGTCCAGTCAGGTCCTGCACAATGTCACCCCAGTCGGGGCACAGCACAGACATGGTGCGGCCCGTGGTGCAGCAGGAGCTGAGGAGCTGCTCCTTCCTGGAAGGGCAGGACCGCCCTCGGCACACGGTGCACGGCAGGCTGAGTCGGGGAAAGCCTAACATGTCCTAACACGGACGGGTGGTGACAGCCATCACCAAGTCAATGATGAAGCTGTGACCTCAGAGCTCTGTTAGGCTGGTCCTCACACTTACAATGACAAGTTCAGTTGCAGCCGAGTGTCCTCACCACACCTCCTGAATGCAAACAGATGCNGCGCTGAATGACGGACCGCACCACGCGGGCCAGGCGAGCGCACCGCATCACATCTGAAGCCATGAGCTCACCTAGTGACGCGGTTTTCGTAAGCTACTCGGGTCCTTATTGAGCAATGCAAGGCTCTATTGCTCGTGGTTTGTTTTGGGGTTTTTGGACTCAGCCTTACTACTGTAGCTGAGAATTTAGTTGCCCAGGCTGGCAGCCCTCCTGCTTCAGCTTCCCCAGTGCTGGGATTATAGGCCTGCGCTGCTGGGCGTGGCTTAGGGTCACACTCCTTTCAACAGAGTATTAAAAATAGTACAGAGCAGTCCCAGGTACCTCTCACCATTCCCGCAGTGGTGGTATGGTTTGTTTGTTTTTTAATAGGAACACAATCTTAGAGCTGAGAACTGACAACGGATGTGGCTGTGTATCCGCTTCTAGCCACCCGTGACATCTGGTTCCAGCAGCCGTCACTGCCACCTACACACAGCTGCCCGCGACCAGCGCTGTCCTCAGGGTTAGCCTCACCATCCTTACTCCATAGCCATGAAGCTGCTCTCCAGCTCCACAACGTTGTCTTCTCAGCACTGTTACCTAAATGGAGCCAGAGAAGCATCCCGGAGGCCTGCTGGCGCAAACACCACTGACCGGGGACGGAACTCATGGGGTTTCCTTCAGCCGTGGGGGCTGAGAGCCTAAGCCAGGCTGCCCCACAGTTCGGGCCCTCCGCGGACAAGAAAGGGCTTGTGGTTGTGCTCTGCAGCTGGCCCCATCAGCGCAGGCTCTTCCCTGAGCATGCCTGCTGCTCCCTTCCTTTCACATAAGGACACCAGGCCTGCCAGCTTCGGTCTGCACTCGAAATATTCATTTGATTTTAATTAACCTTTACAGGATATACCACTAAGTACACAGGCTTTACAATATTAATTTTAGGTGCATAATTCACTCCATAACATTAATTTAATTCCATATACATAGCTTGAAAAATTTTTTTCTAGTCTGAATTTGCCTTTATTTTTCTCAGTTCTAGGAATTGAACCCAGGTCCTTATGTGTGTTAAGCAAGCACTCTGCTAGTCCTGCAGCTCTGTCCAGCAACTGGGTCGTGCTGTGGTGAGAGGCGAGCTCTGAAGGGCGTGGGAGCCGTGTTCTCCGGGCATCGCCTGCCGCAGCCTCAGGCCTCTCGTGGTTCGGCCCTGCTCGCTGCTTGGGCCCTGCATTCTCACAGCCCCATGCACTGCCCTGTCAGGAGCGCAGCTCTGGCCTCCCAGACCCTCTGAAATCTTGGTGAGTCAGCATGACTCTTGCACACGCCTGTAAAATCAGCACCACACGGATGACTCCAAGGTCTGCTGCAAGCTCAGGGAGTGGTCTGGCACTTTGGGCCAAGGCTGCAGAAGCATTGCAGCATCTGGGTGGCTGGCTTCTGAGAAACTCTCCTAGGTGGCTCCTAGTAGGGTGGGCTCCCTTGGGCTCTCTTACAGGGAAGTTTTTCACCTTTGAGCCTATGAAAGGGTAGGGTTCTGCTGATTCCTGAGCTGTCCTCAAAACATCTTTGCTACTGTACTTATGCAAAATACTTGGCTTCTTTTTAATGGTAATCCTTTCAGCGATCAAGCTCTCCAAGGCCCTAACTAGCCACCAGCAAAACTTTTCAACTTAGCTTTTTTTTTTTTTTTTTGGCAGAGCCAGGTACGGAGCTATCTCCCCGGCCCTGCTCGCTCACTGTCTCCCCGGCCCTGCCTGGGGAGATATTCAGCTATTCTATTTTGGTCCTGACTTTGGTATATATGGCTAAAAGCAGCCAACAAGAGCCTTGCAATGGCTTGAATGCTGGACTACCTTTAAATTTCCTCTGCCATGTTAATTAGCCAGCCACCCTACATCTCAGTCCCTCACCATGTCTCAAGACATAGAAAAAAAATAGAGATTAATGTCTGAGTATAAGGGGCCAGGGAGATAGCTCACTACAATAAGCGCCTACCTTGCAAGTGCAGGATCCTGAGTTCAATCTCCAGTACTGCAAAACAAACAAACAAACAAACCTCTGTGTATTATACTCATAGCCTCTGATTCAATTAATTGCCAGTGGAGTCCTTGTTCCCAATTGAAACCTCCTAAACCATGCTTTCCTGTTTGCATTTCTTTAACCATATTGGTCTTCTCAGTTCAGATTAAAGTGTGGCTTTACAGCATTCTGAGGCTTCTCTACTTGACCCTTATAAACCTTTCCATGCTTCTGCCACAAGCCAGTCCCGTAGGCTTCTGAGCTGCACAGTCAGGTATACAGTAATACCTTGGTTCACAAATGCTTCTGTTTGCAAATAATTTGGTTCTCAAACAAATGCATTCACCAGAATTTGGGCTTCTATTCACAGACTCTACATCAGGCAACAAACACATCTGCAGACACTTTCCCCCAAACTGTAACCAAATGGAGTTTGGGAGCCAGGATACCAACGTACTCAGGCCACACCCCCACTCCTGGTACCAACATGTGTATTACAGCTCATTAGAACAACATACTTCATATAATAATAACGGCTGAAGGATCCAGGTAAAGGTGGAAGACCTGGAGCTCACTGCAGTCTTGCTGGTAGCTGAAGTGTCTCCACTGTGAGGCTCAAGGGTCTGTGCTGGAAGAGATGCCAAGAGAAGCTGCTCTGGAGAAACCAGAGAGTTCCCTCTTCAGTCCCCTTTTATTCCATTCAGACTATAAGGTTATTGGCTGGTGTCACTCCCAGGATAGTCCTCTGTCTTCAGTAAATCCTCTCAGCCATACTAAAACTATGCTAATCCAATCAGTTGGCAATTTCTTGTTCAAATTGATGTAACAGTTGCCTAATGTATCTCATATCATGCAGATTTTATTGAATTCATATTACATGTTTACTGGTATTGTAATTCTTTTGATGATACCAAGAATTGAATACAGAACCTTTGCACTGGGCTCATCCCTTGCCTTTTGAAAATTTTGATACAAGTTCTTGCTAAATTGCCCCGACTAGAGTTGAATTTCTAATCCTCCTAATTCAACCTCTCAAAATCCTGGGGGTATAGCTGTGCATCATCATGCTCACTATAAATCTGATTTTGAAATACTGATATTGCAATCATATGGAGCTAGCTTTGCTTTTTTTTTTTTTTCCTGGAACGGGGGG
>NDGN011540825.1:1506-16293 GCA_002564285.1 Tympanoctomys barrerae | reverse complement strand
CTCTGCTGTTCCAGCCCTGGATTCACTGTTCTTCCTTCTCTGTATAAATTTGATTCTCCACATGCCACAGGAAGGGGACCATCACTGTGCTAACGAAGTCCTCAGGGTTCATCAGTGTTGGAGCATGTTTCAGAATTCCCCTCGTAAGATGCAATAACATTCCGCTGTACACAAAATACATTTTTTTATATTCACCCCTGCAAATTATTTTTATTTCTCAGCTGTAAAAGGGATTGACCCCAGACCTTCCTGGCTGCCAGGCAAGAGCTCTACCACTGAGTGACATCCTTAGCCCCTGTGGATTATTTTTAAATGGCTCAGAAAAAGAGGGAAGGAAAGCAGATGTAGCGAAAACAATTTGGTGGGGGTGGGGGGAGGTGCGCTTGCAATGAGGTTTTTGGATGCAAATATAATTTAAGTGTTGCCTAAATAAAGTTGGGATGAAAAAACATTGTGCTGCGTTGTGTTGAGGCAGACGCAGATGTACGCGTTCTGTAGGTTTAGGGTATTGAAAAGCAAGAGCATTGCCAGGAGAGGTGTAACTCGAGAGGCGCGCTCCTGTGCGTGTATATTGCGGAGCTTTATGCTTGGCTCTGCTTCGCTGTGGAGGACACTTGGGTGACAGCACTGTCTCCATTAGGCCAAGCCTGGCCCTTTTCCCATGCATGGACGTGTGCAGAGCTGGCCTGGGCTTCTCCTTCTCCCTTCAGTTGGCTTTGAGCACTGCGGTCGCGGTCCAGCCGAGACGCTGATGTGGGCGGGGTTTGCCTGCCCCAAACGATGTCGGCTGGGATGGAGCCTCAAGACAGAGGCTGTGACTTCCCGGGCATAGGAGATTACACATCAGAGCGGAAGCGCTGGCCCCAGAACATCACACCTACCTCAGCTGCGTTAGGAGGGTGATTTCTCATATACACCTTTCTCCCTGCACATTGCCGAGCTGGTTTCAGGCCTGCTACCTGGCCCGGCTCACAGCACTCACCTGCTTCCCGCCACTCTCACATTCACTCCGCCCCCAGCTACTCCCCGCTTCGAGAAGAATAAACCCCACATCCGGCCCCACATCCAGGCCTCTGTTCCAGTCAGCCACATCCTAGCTGGACTCAGGCCCCCTTGGCTCCCCACACCACAAATGCCTCAGTGCCTTCGTTTTCGCTACAGGTTGCACTGAAAGTGGTGGATTGGAATTAACTCAATAGAGATTACAGATACAAACTTCTGGGATTCTACGAGGACCAGGAAGGGCTGTAGGTACTGACCTGTGTAATATCACCCAGCTGATCCTGAGTTACGTCTGTCGGTAACAGCAAGGCATGTGCTCCGCACGGTGGTTGCCCCCTTCTTTTTGCAACTGCCCATGGCCCTGCGATTCTTTTTTTTTTTTAGTTTTAGGACAGGGTCTACAGGGTGTTCAGGGTCTCACTACTAGATCAGACTCACAGAATCCGCCTCTTTGTAGCCTCCCAAGAACTGGGATTACAGGTGCACACCACGCCCAGTCTCAGTTGCTGTCTCAGCGTACCCCGGGGGGCGGGGCTAGCGCGGCAGACCCGGGGATTGAACCCCTGGCTCCTGCACCTGCTTGCAGGTGCTTTAATCTGCTGAGCTATTTGGCCGGCCCGGCCCTTGCGATTCTATCTGTGACTTTCCTCCTCTGTTTTCCACAGTGAGTCCCCCCACAGCCCCAACTTCAGCTGCACACCATCTCCCTGTGGGTGCCCCAAGCCTTCTGTCTGAGAGCTCTGGGTCCTTGTTCTTCCCGCTTCCAGGAGGTGGCTGTCATCTTCTGGGGACAGATGCCATGTGACACAGCCCCTCTGGGATGCGCCTGGGCTCTGCCAGGCTCTCGGCCCCCCACACCCCGACTGAGTCACCACAGCACTTCTTGCCTTGGGGCATTAGGCTCAAAACCCCCATCCAATATGGTCTGTTTTTTCCCAGTTGCTCCAGTGACATTAGGAGACCACTGTGACCAGGTGGTCATCGCGTCCCCTGGTAGGAAGACACCTCTCTTGGGTACTGGATCCTCTTAGCTGGCAGAGCCCGAGGTGCCTCACCACTGGGGCTGAGCTGAAGGACACCATCACAGCGGCAGGTACCTCTGGTCCTCCCTGCAGGGCCTAGAGGCCGGGTGTGACGGGTGACATAAGCCTCCCTCTTCCCCTTTTTCAGTTAACAGTTCTGGGAATTTCCCCTGAGGCCATAGGTTGGGCTTGAGGGTGAGACGGCAGCCTCCTGCTCACCAGTGATCCATGGGGTCTGTGAAGTCTCACCCCAGCTATACTTCCCGTTGACATACTTGGTGTTATGCATGGGCAGATCCCATGACAGTCAGTGTCTGGTGGACAATTCCGTATCCGTGGTCATTTGGGACCGTGTCTCAGTCACCCAACCCCAGGGAACTGAAAGACAATAGAGGCTTATCTGACTCCTGGCTCTGGAGACAACTAAGACGTGGTGGTGGCACCTTCTAGGTGTCCTGAGGCTCCCCTGCTGCACTGTGGCACAGAGGAGGCATCACATGGTGAGACCCAGCAAGCAGGGGAGCCAGTCAAGGGGACCCCACCCTTGCACCCCAGTGTATCCCAGCCCCTCCCCAAAGCTCCACCTCCAACAACCCTTAGTGTGTGAATCTGGAGGTCCAGTTTCCAGCACCCCGTCTTAGGGGGTCACACTCAAGTGATAGCATGGTCAAGGATGGAGTCTGTCCCAGGGCCCAGTGGAAAGTGGGGAGCTCATTCCTAAGAGGGGGAGAGACAGCTGTGGCTGCAGCCCTGGGCCTAGCCTGGGGTTCTCCTCTCCATCTCCAGCATCCCGGTCTTCTTGTATACTTACGGGTCACTGGGGGTCACGGAGCTGCAGGCCCCGTTTCCAGGGCAGCTGTAGAAGTCTCCAGCTCTGGCTCCTGCTCGGGGTGGTGGTGGTGGGATTGGGGCAGCCCTGTGGGTTACTCTGCCAGAGCCAGAGCATTCAGAGAGGTGTGTGCCCCACCCCCACCCACCGTGCTTCTACTTAGTCGTAGATGATAGTGACGTCACTTAGGTGCCATTTAGGGAGGGGTTGTCCCTGTGTTACCAAACAAATAGATGCCTGGAAAGCCTCATGACACACAGAAAGGGGTCGAATTTGCAGGACTATTGAATGACAGATCAAGTCGCTCTCAGTTGGCAGTGACCTACCTGGTAACGCTGGCCACCCAAGGCTGAGGGGGTGGTACCTCGGTCCCCTATTCACCTGGGCCTTGTTGGCTCATTAGCGTCCCTGGAGTAGATTTAGTGAGGTGCCGTGGATGGATGAATCCGTCTTTCCAGCCCCGGGCAGGAGGTCACAGTCCAGACAGTTTAACGGCCTTGCAGCCTGGCGGCGTATTGCCCTTCCTGCTGGGTCAATGTTTTCTGTGTCATTTGGATAGAGAAAAATGCATCCCCGAGTGGAGAGCTGCGTGCGGGGAGCCGCGGCAGGCTCTGCCGATCTGCTCTGGCTCCAGTGCCACCATCGGGGCAGCCCTGCCATTGGAGTCCCACAGATTGAACACTGCACAGCCAGACAGGGCACCCGTGCACCTATCAAGAAGGTTTTGTTTTATGCTTTTGCTTTTAGACAGTGCCAGAGGGCTCCTGGCACTTCCAAAAGATCTGTGCTCCTGAAGGGGCCAAGCCACAGCGGGGACCCCGCCAACCGGAAGATCTGAGAATGGGTCAGGGCTGGATTTTGGGCCATGACTCTGTCACGGTGGTTCAACTCAGTCCTGGGTGGCGCGGAGTTAAGTGTCTCCTAGTTTTCACAAGTGGATCCTCAGTAGGTGGCCCATCTATCTCAGATGCAGGGCTCCAGGATCAGTGGTCCACAGCCCCGTGGCCCCATGGCCCCCTGACTGGAGCATTCTGTGTCCTGCTCTGACCACTTGCCTCACTTCCTCTGGACCCACTGTGCAATATGGTTTATAAAAATGCTGTAAGCACCCCCTCCCCTCTGCCCACACACCTAGCTCATTCCTCCCCACGACTCTTGCACCAGCATGAAACTTGCTTCCGCCAAAGAGGCAATCATAAAAGTGACGGAAGCGGAGAGTTGGTGGGTGCTCGTGTGCTAGACACCCTGGGCTGTGGTGACCATCTATGCGCGTAAACCACACTTTTGAATGATGCACGGTTGTGCTGTAACAGCCAGCAGCTCCAGCATAACAACCACCCGCTCTCAGGGGTGGGAGGGAAGCTAATAGATAACCAACATCCAATAGCCACGGGTTGTTGGGGAAGCCACTAGATGCCACTCACTTGTCCCAGACCTGAAGAACTTCCCAGCCTACTCAAAACCATATGCCGAGTAAAATTGTCCTTGATTAAAACTGTTACATTTAGGGACCTCTTGTTATGCAGCAAAAACTGATATACCCGCTTGCCTTAGAAGAATTGGTGCCACCCTTGGCCACTGCCATATTGGAATGCCTCAGTCCACGGAAGTTCCCGTGGCAGCCTCTCCACATGCTTTCTGGGTCACAGAAGCTGTTACTGCAGGGCTTTCCCGGGTGCACTGCTGTCCTCTGGGCCCTACTTGGAGAGATGGGTCACGAAATGCCTCATGCCCAGGGATTGCTGTTGTCCCAGCCTGGCTTAGTGCAGGCAGCTGTAGAGCCCAGCCAGCCACAGAGCCACCTGTGGTTCCTACCAGTTCCCCAGCCCTGGCTGTCACCATATGCAGTTCCAGGACCACGCACACCCAGTTCCACTCCCTGCCCTCCATCCATTCCACACATATTTCCCATCAATTTGCTACCATAAATTGGCAAGAGTTTGCAATGAGAAAAGCAGCAGCGTGGGTGCTGCGCTGGGTGCTTCTCGTCTCAGCTCCTCGGGAGGCCCAGGTGGGGTCAGCAAGTCCGAGGCCAGCCTGAACGCTAGCGGAGACCCTCTCCCAAAGGAAAAGCAGAAGTCCCTGGGTTGGACCCTCAGGACTCAGGGAGAAGAAAGGAGAGAAGGCAGGGGAGGGAGAGAGCTGCCAGCCCGCTCCTTCCCGCCACGGCCTCCTGCACTCCTGTGGGCTGCCTGCAGCTGGCTGAAGGAGCATGTGCAGAGAGCAGGGCGTGACAAGGAGCACCAGCCCTGCACCCCTTGAAAGGTGGGCCCTTGGGCAGGGTCCCTGCGGCTTTCCTTTCTGTCTGACCCAGAACAGGGCCCCCTCTGGCACTTGGGGCCTGGGGTGTGGAGAGTTGAGTAGGGGCTGATTCTATCTTGCAGAGTCCTCCCTTCCCTAAATGCAGCCCTGCCCTCCGCACCGTGGGCTGTGGGTGTGGTCCGTGTCCTCGCTCCACACCATGCGGGATTCGAGCCTGTGTCCGCTTTTCAGCCACCTCTGCCCTGCAGCCCCGAGAGAGAGGAGCAGCTTCCAGGGCGCAGCGAAGCCAAGGGCCTCTGCACACGCCCGGGAGGCAGACGGGGAGGGCCTGGCTCGGTTCTTACCTTGACACTGAAGAGCAAGCCCCTCCCTCAGCCCTGGCCCAGCCCACGCTTACTGCTCAGTGTAAGGCACCAGCCACCACGCCGGGGGCCCGAACGCCGCTTAGAGCTGGGGGACAACAGGTGACAGTTTGGCCTCTGTACACCGCAATCCACCGGAGTCCGCTTCTTGCGGTGACGAGGTCCTCGCTGCCTATAGCTCAACCAGAGCAGGTCATAAGTTAGAAACGAAGCTCAAGGTCCAGCTGGAGGACTTATAGCCTGCAGCTAGGCAGAGTGACCCAAAGACAGAGACTGTTTAATTTTTTCACTGCCACTTGCTTCAAACACACTTATCCCATGGTTCTTGCCACTTTTGGAAGCAGTTTTGGAAGTCCCCCTTCTTGAGGGTCTTCAGTTCCTCTACGTGGCCGCCTCAATGTCCTGAATCGATTGCAAATATTTCTCTTTCACAGTGAATTTTTTTGGGGGGACAAAGCCACACGGTGCCAGATCTGGTGAATGAGGTGAACGAGGACACACAACTTCCTGTCCTTGAGTCTGTCCTTCTGTCAGACGGCCTGTGGCAGCAGCATTTACCATATTTTTGATCATCCTTTAGAAAGACACATTAGGGAAGGGAGGGAGGAGGCTAGGGATGAGGGTGGGGTTGGGTGTAGCCCAGCTACCCAGGCAGGACTTGTGGGCTGGGCTTGCAGGTGGGCTTTACCTCAAGGAGTTTAGAGCTCCATTGATAGGTTTTGGTGATTGAGGTTGAAGGGTCGGCTGAGGTGGCTGGGGATGTGGGTCTGCCCTTGGAGATGCCCAGGTGAGGCACAGCAGAGTCTGCTGAGGGTGGGGGCTTAGAGAACTGAGCCCCATTTTTGCCTTGTTCTGAAGGTGAGAAGACAGATCAGGGGGCAGGGAGGAGGGAAGGAGGTTGGACATCAGACAGAGGGTGTCTGTGTTGCCTGAAGCCCCAGCATCTGGAGAAGCCAGACAAGGCAGACCCTTGGGTGGGTGGGCTTGGGCCCTGAACCTCTGAGCCCGGGTGGGTGGGCTTGGGCCCTGAACCTCTGAGCCCGGGTGGGTGGGCATGGGCCCTGAACCTCTGAGCCCGGGTGGGTGGGGTTTGGGCCCTGAACCTCTGAGCCCGGGTGGGTGGGCTTGGGCCCTGAACCTCTGAGCCCGGGTGGGTGGGGCTTGGTCCCTGAACCTCTGAGCCGCATGGAGGAGGAGGAAGCACTCACAGGGCCACCTCTGAGCAGCCCCAGAGGAAGTCGCAGCCACCACCCACCGTGTCTCTCACCACTGGGGCCCGGGAGCCCCACGGAACCGGAACCTGCGCTGCTGTGAGCCCCAGGCCTGTCGAAAAGCAGCCGGTGAGTCTTTGTGCAGCCCAGCCTGGAGCCCCAGCTGCCTGGACCTTCTGCCTGGCCCCGTGCCAGAACCCCAAGGCACAGGGGAGCCCTGAGAAGCAGCAGGGGTGGGGGTGGGGCAGAAGGCAGCCAGAGACTCAGCTGAGGCCAACAGGGAGGGTGGGGAGAGAGGACTCTACCTGTCCTTGTGTCCTGTCCACCCTTTCTGCAATTGCCTTCCCCTGTCATCAGTCCATGGAGGAGGAAGGCAGTCACCGAGGCCCAGGGCAGGGAAGGGCCCACCCAGGGCTGCCCCACATCAGAGGCGACGCCAGGTCTGCACCCTGGGCCATATCTACCCTGATTTAAACAAATACATCGGGACCAGGGACATGAAAGGCTTGGCCTAGACTCACACAGCCAATGTCCGACTGGAATCAGGGGCCAAGTGCCAGTCCTTGTGTGTGTCCCCTGGGATGCTGCCAGCCTAAGGACAGTGGCCCAGGGTACTTCTACCCCACAGAGCCAGGGCTCCCTGCTCGGGCACCTGCCAGATGACCTCTCCACCTGAATATCCGGATGGGATTGGGGTGCTAGGCAGATGTGGGGTGGACAGACGGGCAGAGGGGTGGGGGGGTGCCTCAGCACAGCGAGGGAAGCCACTGCAGAGAGGAAGTGGCTGGGACCGGAAGGGGCCTGGCTGGCTCACGTGGGCTCCCAGGCTAGGGCAGGCCTGCACTACCTATAACAATGACAAGGGGGGGAGGCTGCCCTTCCCCGTGGAACATGTGTCCTGGGCTCTGTGGACAAGAGCCCCAAGTGCCCCAAGGCCTGGAACAGGCTGTGGAGGCCAGGCCCCACGGAGGGCCTTGTGTAGGACCGAGGCCACCTCCCTGTGAGCCCCTCTGCTCCTGCAGGACTGGGGCTGCTGCCTGGGGTCAGTCTTGCTCTGGCTCGGGTTATCAAAAGCACAGCTTTTTCTGGGCCCAGGCAGCTGCCCCCACCCTACAGCTCACCCCAGGGTGTCCAGGGCTCTGCAGAGCAGCCTGCATCCCACCCCAGGGGACAGGGCAAGAGCTAAGCCTTCAGGGACCACAACACCACCCACTGTCCCTCGCCCTCCAGGGAGAAGATGGAGCCAGAGCCCCTCTACAACCTGCTGCAGCTCCCCAAGGGCATGGCTCCACCCATGGAGGAGGAGGGGGAGGAGCTGCCTCAAGGTGCGAGGCAGGCAGGGGTGGGCTGGGGGTGTGGGGTGGGGAGCCCTGGGGGCCAGGCCCTGGAGCTCTCCTGGAGCTCCTGGCCTGCACAACACAGACCTTGCAGCCCCTGTCGGGGCCACGTGAGGGCTGCCTGTGCGAGGTCGTGCCATGGGCTGACTCAGTTTCCCTGCTACACCGGGACCATCTGGTCCCCACAGCCTTGTGTGCACCTTGAACCTGGCTGCTGAGGGAGGCCTCAGGGAAGGGAGGAAGGAGCCGCAGGCCTCAGAGGGCACAGGGCCCTCCATGTCAGGGAGCCGGGCAGCCTGGCAGTGCCCACCTTGGTCCTTGGAACAAAGTGTCCCCAGGTTCTCCTGACACAGGCTCCCTGTGCTCCCAGGAGAAAAGAAGAAATACCTGCCCCCCAATTCCCGGAAGGACCCCAAGTTCGTAGAGCTGCAAAAGGTATGGCAGCCCCGAGCCCTGAGCCCGGCCCTCTGCTCTGACTATGGCCGTGACCCCGGTGCTGCCGCCGCCGGCCACACGGCACGGATGGGCTCAGGCCCCTGGTCTTCTGCCTGCTCCTCCAGACCATGTAGGCTGGCTGCTGCCTCTCCCAGGGAAGTCTCCAGGGCTGCACCACTTCCCCACTTAGATTTTGTGGGTGCCACCTCCTCACCCACCCGCTTCCCGCCTTCAGCAAACTCACCAGGCTCAAACCCATACTGGGTGCATAATCAAGTTGTCAACAGAGCCTGGAGGTGCAGGGGACCTATCCCTGTCCTCTCTGTGTGACAGGTAGTGCCCTGAGCCTGGCACCCCTGGCTTCACTCTGCTCCATGTGCTGACTGCAGGGTCGACCCGGTCCGCATTTCT
This sequence comes from Tympanoctomys barrerae, assembly GCA_002564285.1. Classification (NCBI taxonomy): domain Eukaryota; kingdom Metazoa; phylum Chordata; class Mammalia; order Rodentia; family Octodontidae; genus Tympanoctomys; species Tympanoctomys barrerae. The sequence goes on along the minus strand of NDGN011540825.1, from coordinate 7,422 downwards.
CCTGGGTTCTCCTCAAGGCTGCCTGGGCTTTCTGTTACCGGGGACCTGTTATCCGGTTGTTCCCATCTCCCCATGCGCTGCTGAGCCCCCATCTTACATATCTGGGGTGGTGGTGCTCAGGCACCGAAACCTCACCCATGAGGCCCTGCAGCCCTGGGGGTGCGGCGGGGAGGCCTGGGGTCTGTGTAGCCTGGAGCAGCCCCGACCGCCAGAGATCAGGGAGGGCTTCCTGGAGGCAACGACGCTGACGAGGCCTCCGAGTTTGGCTAGGCGTCCCAAGCTGCGACGAGGCCACCCAGGCTGTGCCCGCCCCAGCCGTGCCCTGTGGGCTGCAGGTGCTGATGGAGTGGATCAACGCCACCCTCCTGCCCGAGCACATCGTGGTCCGAAGCCTGGAGGAGGACGTATTTGATGGGCTCATCCTGCACCACCTCTTCCGTAAGCCCCGCCCTCCCGGCCCCCACTTCCGGCCTCCCAAGGGACGCTAGTCCTGCTCTCCAGATGACCTGGCCCGGAGCTGTGCTCCCGTCAGGATCCCATATCCGCACAGCTCCGCCGTCCAGCACTGATTAGGCACCTGCTGTTTCTAGGGACCAAAAGATAAAGAAACCTGCTGCCCCTGTCCCCAGGAAAGCAGGTCCTCACGGGTGAAGTGTCCCGGCAGCAGGGGCAGGAGTGGGTGGGCTGGCGCCTCCTGTCTCACCCATAGGCCCGTCTGCAGAGCCCCTCACAGCAGAGCCACCTCCCAGCCCCGCAGGTCTTCCCCACAAGCCCTGGAGCCCCGCCTGACTTAGTGCCCAGGCCAGGGTGTCTGATTTATGGGTGAGGGGCTGCGTGTAGGGCTCCTCTGGGGCTGGGCTCTTGGGCCTGCCTAGCCTCCTGCCAGCCAGAACGAAGGCTTCCTGGGCTCTTCCCAGAGCAGGCGCGGTCAGTCCTCAGAAACGGCTCTGAGTGCTTTCTGGCCCCACTTTACAGATGAGGAAACGGGGCTCTGAGAGGCCAGGGACATGCCCAAGGTCTCACAGTGGTCCACCGCTGGACCATGCGGCACAGACGGGCTCAGGCCTTCAGTCCTCCGCCTGCTCCTCCAGCAGAGTAGGGGTCAGCCAAGGGTGGAAGCCTGTGTCTTTGTTTCTAGCACTCTAGAAGACCGAGGCCGGAGGATCGCAAGTTCAAGCTCAGTCGGTGCAACTGAGCAGCTCAGTGAGATGCTGTCTCAAAAGATAAAAAGGGCTGGGGATGTAGCTCAGTGGGAAGGCCGTGGGGTCTCTTCCCACTCCTGCCAAGAAGAAGAAAGAAAGAAAAGAAAATGGGCAGGAAGGTGGCCAGGAGCCTCGGCTTTAACCACTAGGCCACACTAGCCTGTGGGACTGCAGTGACCATCGCTGGGCAGGTTCGGGCCCAGCAGTGACTGGGTGGAGCGGGCCACAGAGGGCAGCCGGGAGGCTGTGGCCCGCTCCCGATGCACGGCCTCGTTCTTGGCCCGTTTCCTGAGTGGATGGGGTCATCTGAGGTGGATGCACCCACGCGGCTGCCCTGCTGATGCTCTGCACGTGGCCTGGGCTGTCCAGGGCATCGGCCAGGCCTGGTTCCCACTGTCAGGATCCTGTGCCGCCTCTCTGACCTCACACCCTCTTCTGCCACAGAGAAGCTGGCAGGGCTCAAGCTGGAGGCCGAGGAGATCGCCCTGACGGCTGCCAGCCAGAGGCGCAAGCTGGAGGTGGTGCTTGGGGCTGTGAGCCAGAGCCTGGGCACGGAGGAGCTGCAGGTTCCATGGAGCGTGGACGGTGCGTGGCTCCAGGGTGACACCAGGCCCACCCTGCGGGCAGCGAGTACCAGAGGCAGGATGTACCCGTCTTCCAGATCCGTTTAACCAAAAGCTGTTGGACCTGCCTTTTAGCGACATAGAGGATACAAAACCTTCACTCCTCCTTTAAGCACCCATTAGCTGTTGGCTGAAGAGTATTTTGCCACTTGGGTCTCAGTCTCCTCCCCATCTTCCAGAGGGACAGACTGAGGCCCAGAGGAGTGGAGTGGCTCCTCCAAGGTCAGGTGGCAGAGGTGTAACAGAAGTTCTATTGCCAAACCCAATTTGGTTAGGTCGTGTCCCCACCCCATCAATCGCCGATATGCATGGGGTGAACCCGAATTAAGTCATAGCTGGCTTACACCTGAGGAGGGTTCAGTCACGCTGACCGTGGGCTGATCTGCTGTCCATGTACACAGTGCCGCGGGGAGCATCTTTGTATCTAAAGCCCTGTCCCTGTCCACACTGTGGCTTGCACCTGCGGGCTGTGTTCACAGGGGCACCCGTGAGCCCCATCAATTCCAGTGGCGAAGTTGATAAGAGGGTTCCACTGTGCCCTCCAGGGACCAGGAACGCTTGCGGCTTTGGGCTCTTTTGTCTTCCTGAGGTGTGAGAATTGCCAGAATCAACATGGGGTCACTTGAGTCAACCCACAAGCCGGTCTGCAGAGGGTGGCTCTGTGGACAAGGAGGCTCGGTGGCTGCTCCGTGGGCCCCTGCTCTGACCTGGGTGCTTCTTCTCTCCCAGCCATCTTCAGCAAGGACCTGCTGGCCACTCTGCACCTCCTGGTGGCCCTGGCCCGGCACTTCCAGCCCACTCTGGCCTTGCCACCCAACGTCCGGGTAGAGGTCGTCACCATTGAGGTATTGGGCCATCCTTTCAAACTGACACCTGTGTCCCGGGCTTTGTGGGACAGGGGTGACCCGGGCTGGGAGACACAGCAGGTGACCCTGGGACGGCAGTAGGGTTGCACCAAAAGCTGGGGTCGGGAGTGTTAAGAAGATCCCAGCAGGTGACACCTGTGTTGTGTGACCACACTGGGGCTATTGGGGACTTCACACCACTGAGGCAAAGGTGCTGCCTCCCCGACCACGTCACACACTCCCAGCCCATTCCATGTGTGCCACAGTTAGTGCCTGCGAGTCTGTGCTCCAAGCCCCATAGCTGGGGCACCTCCTGCTCCTGTGGGGGTCCCCACCCTATCCCACAGGTCCCAAGGCCAGGACCTTCCTGATTCATCCTAATGGGACAAGCTAGGACCCAACAACGCACTCCCACTCAGGCCTAATCCAAACCCACTCATTAAAACTCACCTGAGGGGTCTGAGGCTTTGCGTCATCTGCTCGAAGCAGTCATGCAGGCCAGCATCACTGACATTGTCCCCAAGACCCAAGCTGCCGTGAGCATGAGGCTGTCATGGTCACCGTCCTTGCACTCCAGGGCTCACGGAGGGCCCTTCCACAGCATCACAGGGCCCATGCCCAGGAGGAGATGGGGGTTCCCCGGGGCAGCTTCGGGTCCACAGGAGGGTCTCAGTGGTCCCTGCTTTCCTCTCCTAGAGAGCCAAGAGTGGCCTCAAGTCGGAGAAGTGGGAGGAGCAGCTCACAGGCAGCAGGTGAGGGCAGAAGGGACTCCTCTGGCTCCGCACCTGCTGCTTCCTGACCCCTCTGCCCTGCTGTAGCATGCAAGTCCTCTGCAGGTCCCTGCCTGGCCCACTCAGGCCACCCAGCCCCAGCCCCTGCAGCGGCGACATCCAGGAAACACAGCTTCTGGGTTTGGGACACGGGTTCTGCCCAGCTCGTCACAGAGCCTCTCTACTTGGAGCAGAACGTTTCTGCCCTTGAGCTGCTGCACGGGTCGCAAAGACCTGGTCTCAAGGGCCCGGAATGGGGTGGGGTGGATTTGCCGGCGCACATCCTCACTCGGTGTGACTCTGACCCAGCGGCCTCTCGGCAGCCAGGGACGGCGCCTGCAGGGATGCGTGCTCCTTCTGTGTCTCCCAGGGCCCGAGCACGGCTGTTGCTGGCACGTCCTCAGAGTCCGGCTTCTTCACCCCCACTCTTTTGGTTTTGGCGCTGTGTCTTCAGCCCCGCCCCTGCTCCGCAGAAGCAAGATTCTCTGCTTTCAAAGGCAGCATAATGCCTCTCCCAGGGTCCCCAGGAGGGAGCTGGGCCTCAAGGGCTAGAGGCTGCTCCTCCTTCACTGCCTTCACATGCAGCTGGCCCAGACCAGGGTGCGGCTGGGTGAACCTGGCTGCTGCTGGGGATCTTGAAGATTTTTGGCTTTTTGTATCAGTTACCAAATGCTGTGTAACAAGTGTTCCCAGACTAAGCAAAATTTTCATTCTTCTCACACTTTTGGAGCAGCTTACCTGGGGGTTTCTGGCTCATGGTCTCTTCTGGGGCTGCTGTCTAGTCATAGGCCACGGCTGCGTCCCTGGGATCTGTGGACGGCACAGGGACTGTTGCCCCCCAGCTGCACCGGCCTGTGCTGAGCCTGAGTCTCTGTCTCGGGCTGTTGAGCACCACCCTGGGTGACCCCTCTCCTGTCTGGAGTGCTGTGGTCAGAGGGGCGTGACCTGCCCACAAGTCTGCCTGGAATGCAGCAGCATGCTTTGTCCTTGGAACCTGGAGTGCTGAGCTCGGCAAGGGGAGGGAAGCTCCGGGTCTGCATATTCCTCTAACTGTTTGCTTTTTCTTCCTTTTTAGTACAGACAAGGACCAAACTCCGAGTGAGTACTTTTCTGGTGGAAGGAGGGGCTTCCCTTCCAATGTGGGTTGGGGTGGATGGATGGATGGATAAGTGGGCAGATGGATGGATGGATGGATGGATGGATGGATGGATGGATGGATAGATGGTTAACTGCTGGTGCCCTTCCTTTCCCTGCTTCCTACTGTGTGGCCTCAGGCTTAATTCCTGTCATCTCTGCCTCCTTCTGTCCGCCTGCCCATCCGTGAAGCTGACTGCTTGCTGTTGTCCCTCTGGGGACAGAGATCATCCACGTAGGGTGATGTGGAGTTGTTGACGGAGTGGACTCTGGAGCCAGAGATTCTGGGTGCAAGAACTAATTCTTTCCCTCACTAGGCAGGTGGCTTGGGCAGGTGTCCTTTTTTTTTTTTTTCCAGAACCAGTGATTGAACTCAGGCCCTATAGGGGGAAGTGCTTATTCTACTGAGCTATCTCCCCGGCCCCTGTCAGACAGGTGTCTTAACAGCCTATGCCTCAGTTTCCTCAGCTACAAACTGGGATTAGTGGTGGCACCTACTTCATGAGCTAGTGGGGAGGTCACAGGAGACAATGTGGTGTATGCAGCACACGAGGAGCGTGGGGTGAGCGCTCGGTGGGGCAGCTGCTGCTGTCTGATGGAGTTGCTATTTCTTTCTTCATCATGGTGGAAAGGTCAGCTATTCATCTGCTCATCCATCATTTTTTCCACATATCCATCCATCTATGCACCCATCTACTGACCCATCTATCCGTCTGTCCATTTGTCTGTCTGTCCATTCATGCATCTGCCCACTGCTCATCCATCTATCCATCCATCCATACATACATCACCCACTCACATAAGAATCTATCCATGCATCTATCTACTTACTTATGTATCCATGAATTATCCATCAATCCATCCATCTATCCATCGATCCATCCATCTGCCCACTTATCCATCCATCCATCCACCCAATCTGGCTACCTGCTTATCCATCCATCCATTCATCCATCCATCCATCTGACCACCTGCCCATCATCCATCCATGTGCCCACTTATCCATCCATCCATCCATCCATGCATCAATCTGGCCACCTGCCCATCCACCCCTCCACCCATCCACCCACCATCCATTCATATGCTCACTTATCCATCCATCCATCCATCCATCCATCCATCCATCCATCCATCCTTCATCCACCACCCACTCACATAAGTATCTATCCCTATATGTACCCATTCATCCATCTATCCCTGAATCATCCATCCATCCATTTATCCACCCATCCATCTGGCCACCTGCTCATCCATCCATTCATGCATCCATCCATCCATGCATCCATCCAACCATCCATCCATCCATCCATCCATCCATCCATCCATCCATCCATCCATCCAC
>NDGN011540824.1:601-24235 GCA_002564285.1 Tympanoctomys barrerae | reverse complement strand
AAAAAAAAAAAAAAAAAAAAGTGGACCTAACAGTGCAAAGCTTATATTTACGAATGTATGAACTCACAAAACATATATCAAATATGTTAAACTAACATATGATATTGATCTTTCTCCCTATTTCCTTTTAACAGGATTTTAAAGAACACTTGGTTATCTTTTCCAACCTTTTTTATGTCATCAAGCAAAAGGGTCAAGGCTTCAACTTCATTTTGAAAGAGAGACACTTTGAGAGGAGGAGTTGAAGAGACAAGGTCATATTTCCTAAGGCAAAATAACAAAAGTTTAAGAGCCACCATTTGGGGCAAGGGGCGGGGGATAGAATGGGGCTTTCCTGAAGAATTTGACAGCCAGGACCTTGACATTTATCTTTTTTTCTTTCTTTCTTTCTACTGTTTCTGCCTCCACAGGAGGAAAGGAAGATGAAAAGGTTCATCAGGAATGTAAGTGATCTTTATTGACGTATGACTTTTGTGTAAGTATGGCCTCTGGCGCCGGACTGCAGTATGCATTTGAGGCATAAATAGGGAAGGGAATTGAACATTGATCTGAAGGAATGTGTGTGTGTGTGTGTGTGTGTGTGTGTGTGTGTGTGTGGTGTGTAGAACTGAAGAAGAGTGTGGAGAACTGGAGAAGAGGAGAAAGAGGGTAACTGTGATACATTTTTCCTTCTGACAAAAAGTTAAACTCCATTAATCTATACTGTGTTCATGTCATTCACAAAACCGGCCCTTTCTTCCTTAATTTCCTTCAGATGCTACCTTAATTTTCTCTCAAAATAATTTTCTTTCAAAGAAAATCACCCATCAAATTGACAATAAGTAGTAAAGCACCGCCCGGCCTCTTAAAGTTTTCTCAGATGTGGTAAACACTCCAGCTGAGGAGAGATGGCCCCCAAATCTGTGAAGCAAATTAATGCATGTACTTCAGATCTTGCAAAAATATCCACAAGAGTGCAGGATGCATCTGAGCAGGGGAAGCAGGATCCTTTCCTTTCCGTTATGTGAACCATATCTTTTATGAAAAATAGATTACTTAAAATACCGTCGTTAAAGTTTTCTACAAATTACATGTTTTACTCAGAAAGGCAAGGGGATAGAAAAACGTGTATTTTAATGACAGATTCATTTCCTTATGGAAAACTACTTAAAAATAGTAATAAAATCTGGGAGATTATTTCATCCATACTCCTTTAACCTTTCAGGACATCTACTCAGGTTTATTCAGAGTCACTTTACACATACATAAGCAGGTACTGTCAAATGTGAAATAAAAGATGAAAGGAAAAATCAACTCGAACATCATCAATACTCCCTGCTGTAAAATCCTACTCAAGCTATGTATTTTTTTCCCTGAGTTCACAGAAATGTTTCATATAAAAATATGAAAAAGACAACCTCGCCCCGTGCTTCCACCTGACAGTGGCTGTCTCCCATCGATCTCACCTGCGTGTTTCATCCCAGGAGCTGCGGGAAGAGACCCAGGGCACAGTGTCAGCAGCGCTGCCTCTGAACCAGATCTGCCTAAGGGGCAGCGGTGGGGAGTTTGGGAGCTTAGCGGGGGCCGATTTGCTCTGATTTAGAACTCAAACTGTGGAGAGACTGACACCAGCTCTCTAGAACGCATCCTAGCTAACAGCCATCCTGAAGGTGAAAAAGTTTTCTTGGAGAAATCAACTTTCTAGGAGAATGAAGGCTGANAAAAAAAAAAAAAAAAAAGTGGTTGCGAACCTAAGCTACTTCCTATCTGACAGTGGAATTTTAGGCTGTGCCGCTACACTTGATTTCCAAAAAAGATGGTGTAATCTTTATAATTGAGCTTAAAAAGAGAATGACTAAAAGCCACTGGATTCTAAAGATATTACCTACCTGGAGAGATGGGGATCGCAGATAACGCACACACTGCCTTTTTCATGAAGAAACTCTACCTAATTCCAAAAGCAAGTGAAATTCGTGCCAGGCCACTTCTAAATACTGATTTCGGCGTGTAATTGTTTTTCCAAGGTTAGTGTAGAGAAAAACAAATGGAGGTCGAAGCATTATGGCAAATACTACACTTATTAGCAAGGTACTGAAGTATAGCTGTGTGTTTTTAAATTGGTGGCAAGTATGGAATGGTGAGAAGAGGAGTAGGCATGAATTTAGATTTAAATATTTTCTTCATTTAGAGAGTCACTTTCCTCTCTGGAAAGATATGGATAGGTACCAACAGAATCTTCTTTACTTTCATAAAATTCTCAATCCTGTGCAACAAATAACTTTACTTATGATAAAGCCTCAATGATTTATTGGTACTGATAGTCCAGAAAATAATTTCCCAATCAATTACTAAATAAATTCATGGATCTATGTACAGAGTACCCAATCTAATTATGATGGTATCTATTGGAATAATGTTTGGCTGAGAAAAATAAATACCTCCACTTGAATAAATAAATAAATGTCATTGGCCTAGATAAGATGAAAATTTATTTTTCTTCTTTATCAACATGCATAACTACCTTGGAATCTATTATCAAATTCCAGACTCTAAGTCTTCAAGCTGTCCTACATATAGGCTATATAGGACAAGAGTGAGATACTGTGAACCTAACAAGCAAACAAACAAAAAAGGTTTACTGAAGGAGCCCCAAAGCAATTTTATTTAATTAGTGAAGTAAAATACCTTCTTCTTCTAGAAACGATGCCTTTCCCAGAAAAGTACTCTTCATCTATTTCCTCAACTCTAAGAACAGTACTACAATGGGCATGGCAGCAGAAGTCATGAGGAAGTATTGAAAATCAGAGGAACTGCTCCAAATACCCTGAAGCCCTGGGATAACAAGGCAGTGTCTAGACCTGGAGAAAAAAAGTATGAAATGAGGCAAGGTGGTCAGCGGGCCTTAAGCCAACCACATGTCCACACTTCTGCTACGTTAACTCTGGTGAACATGGTGCAGAGTTCTTGTTCACGGGTCAACATTCATTTTCAAGCTGTGTCTTTACTTTAGAAGTGTTTGGATTTCTTCCAGAAATATTTCTGAATCTCATCAAATTTATGACCCTCTGAACATCCTGCCCAATAATAGTTCCATAACTTACAGTGATTTTATGATTACATCTACTTTTGTGTGATATTCCTAAACTGCAATTGTCAAGGAGGTGTTGAATTTGCTCTGGTATTTCTTCACCATCCTTTAATCCATCCCCCCAAAAATCCTTAGTAGATATTTTCTAGGTTAGTCCAGTATTTCAAGTTTATTCTGGTTGTAAGTTTTTATTTCAGTTTAGCAAAACTAGAGTATTTTCTGTAAGTTAACTATTGAATAGCTACCAACACATATGCATTAGGCTGCAAAGGGTATGGACAGTATCACCAGGGAAAAAGTCAAATTCTGGCCTCACATTCCACAAAAGCTGTAAACTAAAGCACTTTGATCTTCTTCATTTTCTTAACTTTGATTCTCACAGAATATTTACATCCTCTTATGTTTATACGACCTCATGAACTCATGAGAATTTCAATAGACAGACAGTTAAAAGGTGCAGTATGTTTTAAAAAACCAAATATACTTTAATAAGTCTGCTAAAAGCTGATAGCATTTCCCAAACTATACCAAGCCTTAATTATCCTCTCTTTCCTGAGTCAAAGATTATAAGGAAAGGAAAGGGCATGACCTTAGCCCATCACTACAGCAAAGATGGCAACAACAATAAAAAATATCGAAATGTGTTTGTTAAAATGTTGAGGTTAACATTTGATGACTTCCCCACATGCCTCACTCGCTGCACATTTGTTTATACTAATCATAAACAAATTCAACTCACATACTAGTATTTGAATGACTTGGTATATATATAAGAGAAGAACATTTGAGATAGAAGTAGTCTCTCAACATAAACACAGTATTCTCTTATACAAACATTCGACTGCAAATTCACAGTTTCTTTAAGTTTTGTGGCATTTGAAAGTATTTCTGCCTGACTTGCTGTTACCTGGAAAATGCTAATCATAACAGAGAAAAACCTTGAACATAATTTTAATTATTAGTCAAATTTGGGTACAGATCTCAGACTTTGTTGCGGTCAAAGAGAATATAAGCATAATCCAAGAAGTTAGTAGCCATATAGCACCCAAGCATAAGATCTCTTGATATGCAAAAACTAAAAAAAAAAGATATTTCACAATAAAATGCTGCAGAGAAAATGTTGTTTATGTATGTTTTTATCTATTCACTGATTTATACTCTATTAATTTTCCATTGTCTGGTTCACATCGGAAGAGATTTTTAGAAGTTATGTTCAGATACCACCAAATAGTTTCTTCTATTAATTAAGAAAAAAATAATCTGTATCTTATAAGTTACCTAAACCACAGAAAAGAACACATTATATCAAAATAATTTAGACCATTTATAAATTTAGGTATGTTTAATATAACAAAATTAAATTAAATTACTTTTTTGTGGACTGGATTTTTTTTTTGGGGGGGGGATGAGTAGAACCAGTACCTTTGCACTGAGATACAGCCCCAAACTAATTTATTTCATTTTATTTATTTTATTTACTTTATTTGTAAGACAGTCTCACTAAATTACTAGGTTGCCTAAGCTAGGCTTGAACTCTCCCAATTTTCTTTCCTCAGCCTCCTAGAAGGTCTGGATTATAGGCATTTGCCATCATGCCCAATTTAGTTTAGATTTTAAAAATTCATGACAAACAAGATCTTGAACATTAGACTGCTCTTCATGAGCTGCTTGCTGTGCATCTATTGCATGGGAAGTTCGTCTTTAGTGGTCGACCACAAGCTTTTTTTCTGCTCTCCTGTCGGCTCACTCGGGTTGGTGACCCCTCCATTTCGTCTACATCAGATGAGGCTGCAGCGATCCGAGGCTTAAGGGTGCGCAGCCTCAGGATACCGCCTTCGTAGACTGGCTGCTGTGGAGGGTATCAGCTGGAACTCAACTGCATCTTTGCCAAATCAGTGTCTGTGTAGAGCTTCGCATTGTGGCTTGAGACTCCACGTCACGGCAGCTTTCCAAGAAGTGCTCCAACAATGACTATTTCGGGGGTTCCATTCAAAAGCTGCCATTCTCCTAAAGATCAAATTTGAAATTTGTATAATGTCTGTGTTAGTTCTCCTGGCTGCAGCAAAATACCCGCAAGTTGAAGGCGTAAAGGTTTATTTGGGCTCACAAGTTAAAGAGCTGCACCCCAGAGTTGGCTGCTCCAAGGCAGCACAGCCTGGCAGGAGGACACTGCAGAGCAACTCCGCTCCTGGCAAGGCAGCAGGAACAGAGTCATCAAGCGAGGAAGCTATAGTTCTATCTCCAGGCCACGCCCACAGTGACGAGTTTCCGCAAGGCTCCGCCTCCCAACGTCATCACATCCAGCTATAAATCCATCTGTGGACTGACCCATGGGACAGTACCGCACCCCAGTGATTCAGTCACCTCCTCAATGCCTCGCCAGTGAATCTGTGCACAAATGAGTCCCCGGGGGTATTTTAGAAATAAACCACAATACCATCTGCATCTTCTTCTGTCCTACAACTAAGCCTTTAACTCGTTGTGAAGGGAGAGGAGAGTTTATTTAAGATCAGGCTGAGATTACCCCACTTGGGAACAATGGAGACTCCATGAGTTTTCATAGGCTTGCTAATCACGGAAACAAAATTTCTTCTATGCATATCTTATAGATTTCCTGATCCAAATCTGAAATCAGCAGTTCCCTAAGAAGTTCTGAATTCCTTCTGAAAAAAAATGACATTTCAAAGTTATAATCAATGTACCAAATACAGTTAATTATGATAGGGTTGCTCATATCATTAGGATACCTAGAATATTTATAATTATATGACAAAATAACTTCTTTTTTTCCCACCCCACCATAACTTCTCAGTCTATATTAATAGCCAGTTAAAATTCTAGATGATAGAATTTCACTTAGTTTGTTATGTGTTATCAATTTTCTTTTTCCCCCCACTGAGAATATGGTATTTCAGCACAGAACAAAAGGGTCAAAAAGAAAAAGGTCCTAGGTAGTTATTGGCCAATCATATGCTGATTCAGAGTACAATTTAATTGTTCCATAATTTCAGAGTTCCTTCATCTGTTTTAATGGATACCCATTACTAGTGAAAAATGTATAAATAGAAATTTCAAAATCTCTAAAATTAAATATTTAGGTAGAAATTCATAGGAACTATTGAAATGTTCTATTCTCTGGTAGGATTTTTGTTTCATACATTTTTTGCAAAGAACAATCCATCATTCTTAAAAAACATCATCACATGGGCCAGGGAGATGGCTCAGTAGAGTAAGTGCTTCCCTGGCAAGCGCAAGTGGCTGAGTTCAATCCCCAGTTCCACCCCCCCAAAAAAAGACATCATTACATGAATATTTTAATCCAGATGTATTAAAGAGTTAACAAAATTCTTTGTATTCTTTAAAGTGTGTCACAAATGCTGTTTCTTATACTTCTCTCCACATACTGTATTTTTATGAAATCAGTGAAAATATAGACTGATGATGCCAATACAATCACTGACTTCTATGTGATAAGGAATATTTTAGACATTATGCTGCATTCTTTTATCTTCTAGGATCTGCTTTACTATTTCCTTTTAATCACTCCATTTATAGGTATCATTATAGTCTGGTTCTCAGGTTTGTGTTGCAAAGAAAAGGATCCTGGGGGATATTAGCCAATCCATCTGCTGATTGATCAATTAGCACACCCAGTAAATTTTAGTAATGACAATGCCAACAAGGACAATCATAAACGTTAGCCATTTATTGTGCACAAAATGCAGCATGATGTCAAGTACTGTACATGTATTATTGCATTTAATCTTCATAACAGTTAAGATTGATTTTGTTATTTTCATTTTAAATGTGAAGAAAAAAAGCCTGAAGAAAGAACCATCTTGGATGAAATACATACATGCATTCTACCTCTCTGCCCTCAGAAATGAAACTGGGATGGAGAATGGGGCCAAGATGATGAGAGAAGACTGATAAAAGTAGAACATGTGCCTGTATAAATCTGTCAAAATGAGACCATTAATCTGTACTGTCCATATGCACTAATAAAAATTTTAAATAAAGAAATATATATATATATATATATATATATATATATCCAGTATGGAAATGAATTTCTGGGAATGTGGAGAAGTTTATTTTTCTGTTGCATTATTCTCCATGTTTTTTTCTAAAAGTGTTTGATGAATAAATTTACTAAGTTAAATAAAACATGGCTGCTGTCCCAAGGATGTCTCCAAATCTTAACTACCTATAAACTGCAACTTAATATGTAAATGGACTGAAACCTAATTTAACTTAATTTAAAAACCTATTATTATTATTATTATTATTTAAGACACAGTTAGGTTTCAGCAAAATAGCCAAGAACAGTCAGTCAGTGGATGGCACCATTCTCAAAGGAAGCTAACATCAGGTTGGGTCATTTACTTTTCAATAAATCCAATATAGCCTTACTGTACCAGTAAGCTTTCTTGTCTTTTCTTTCTGTTTTTTTTCTTTTCTTTTCTTTTTGGTTGTGTGTGTGTGTGTGTGTGTGTGTGTGTGTAGGGTCTCACTACTCAGCTCGAACTTGTAGTCATCTTCCTGATTTCTGCCTCCCTAGCGCTGGGATTACAGGAGCGTGCCACCATGCCCGGACTCCATCACTGGCTCAGTGCACCCGGGGGCGGGGCTGGCGAGACAGGTGGTGCCAGATGTCTTTTCTTTCTGGATGTTACCCGAATCATGAATCTTTCTTTGCTCAAATAAGCTGTTAAATTTAATTTGTCAAAATTTGTTGTTCCAGTAAATACAGGACAGGAAAAAGGTGCATAAGGAAAAAAATTTATCCTACACAAGGTGAACTGGATCAAGTTGAATTTGGAAATAATCCAGGTCTCCGTGTAGCCTCTGTAGAAAACAGATGTTATTTGCTATTGTAAGAAGAATGATAATCTCTGGAAAAACCAAGAACAAGAGAACGTGAAAATAACAGAGAGGGAAAGAAAAAGAGAAGAAATGCAAACTATTAAATACTAACCTCACTAGAGCTTCCCTAGGAATATAAATGTCAGCTTAGAAGAGCTACTCACAAAAGGTCATGCCCAAGTTTTATGCCTGGGCTCAAACCTTTGGAGATTCAGGAGGAAGAAAAGGAGAGTATTCAGCTGCGCCTCTTATTCCTGGCTCTCCTTGGTTAGAGTTCTCTTTGACTCCACGTCCTTGCTGGTTGTACCCCCCTTGTTCTCCCACTGGCATATTCCAAGTACGAAGTCCAAAATAGGTAAAATGAAGAGTAGAGCTTTTGAAGGCAAAATGAACTTGCACCATCACCATAGGTGTAAAGGAAGTTGAGATGCTGAATATTAAGATATTGAGCCAACTGAGGACAGTATGGCTGAGGATGTTTTCTGAATAAGAGATTAGGTCATGTTGGCAGTGCAGTTGCAGTGAAACCCATAAAATGAATAGGTATGACCTTCAGGGCATTAACTCTTTTCCATACTATCTGTGGCAGTCCATGGTTAAACAACTGGATCATATATAGTAACTACTAATAAGACTTGAATGATGTGATAAACTGTGAGTACACCAGGAACATTGTTTTCTCCAAGGTTCAGAGCACTCTGTCTACAAATGGAAATTGAAATAATTTATAAAAATATTGTCATCACTATGTTGTTTTTAAAGTTCCTGATTTTTTTCATTAAAAGAAGGAGCCTATTAATTTTATTATTAAATATAGTAGATATTAATATTCCTCCTAATGACCAGTGATTCCAGTTGTCCCAGTTTGGAAAAAGTACCCTGTGAGTATGAGATAAATTAGTGACAATTAGAACAAGTTTTAGTATCTGTTATTCTCATGTTGATTTTAGTATTTGTACATATAACACTGGTATTTTTGAGTATTATATTGTATATGCTGTATTTTAATACCTGGTATACATTCTAGAAATAAAACTCTGGAAATTTTTAAAAAGTGAAAAAAAAAACTATGAAATGCAAGTACAGATACTTATTCTATCTTGCCTACCATTAAATGCCTGGCCAAGTACATCACCAACACATGGTAAATAATCAACAAATATTCTTTGGTGCAATAAAAATGAATTTAAGTACAATTAGCATATTGGTCAGGATTTTCCAGAGAAACTGAGTATTTTAGGCTCTCAGCTAGTGGGATGAGAGCACTAGAACGGATACAGTCTTAGGAAGGGTCAACTGCTTTTCTCAGTTTGATAATTCCAGTGTTGATCTCAACCAGAAAATCATTAAAAGGCAGGACCCAACCTGAACAGTATTTAACCTAGTGCTGGGACATCTAATATGCTATTTATTTATTTCTTCAAGGATACAAAATACTGATGGGAAAAAAAAGCATTATAAACAATACAAGATTTCACTAAGCAAAGTAACAGGAATTGAACAATGGTGGTTGTATTATATGATGCTATCTTCAAATTAGTTTCTCAGATTACCAAATAAAATTGTGTAAGATTTGTTTAAAGAGAAAACAAAACAATAACAAAGAAGTTATAAAATATTCAAAACAGAAAAATAAAGCAGAATAATGAAAAATTAAGCATTAACTGCTCCTTTCAAAAGATCAGCAGAAATTTACAACACAATGTCCTAACTATTCTGCATGTACATCTAAATATATTGTTCCCTTCTTTCATTTGTACTTTTCCGCATCTTGGATTTTCCTTCCAATTGAACAACTTCTTCCCCTTTTGCAGTATCTGTTGTACCTTTAGATTTTCATCACTCTTTCAGATTTTCACACTAGTGAGATAATACGATGCTCACACATGTGGATCTGATTTATTTCACTTACCAATATAGTCTCGAGCTGCTTGTTATCTACAAAAACCTCAAATTTATGTTTTTTATAGCTGCATTTTGTAACTGCTTCATCTAAAAATACCATATCTTTTTTATCCATTCCTCAGCCGATGGGCACTTGGGTTGTTTCCAAGATTTAGTTATGACAATTGCTAAATTATGATTATTGCTCTGCTATAATCACAGATGCACATTTAACACTGTTGTGATTTCAGTTCATTTGGAAAAATACCTAGAAGGGGAATAGCTGGCTTGAATGAGACCTACAATCCTAGTTTCTTGAGGAATCTCCATGCTGATTTCCATAATGGTTGTACTAGATTGCACTTTCACCAGCAGTGGAAAAAGATTCCTTTTTCCTAATAGCCTTTCAGCATTTGTTATTGGTTGACTTCTTGATGATAGCCAATTTTTGTGTATGTGTGTGTGTAAGATGGTATATCAGCATTGATTTAATGTGCACCACTTGAATGACCAAAGATGCTGAACATTTTTTCATATATGCATTTGCCACTTGTGTCTCTTCATTTGTGAAGTGTATATTCATCTCTGATGCCCATTTTTGGATTGGGGCTTTGAATTTTGGAGGCCTGATTTTTAAAAAATTCTTTCTAAATTCTAGTAGGAATCTTTTGTTTGATGGACAGTCTGCCTTAAATATCTCCCACTTCATGGGTTTTCTTTTTACTTGGTTGGTGATTTCTTTTGAAGTGAAGAAGCTTTTCAGAAAGATGAGAATCCAATTTTTGATTCTTTGAAGTATTTCCCATGCAGTTTGATTTTTTTCCTAAATTCCTTACTTGCCCCTATGTCCTTAAGGTTTCTATCTACTTTCTCTTCCAGAAGATTTATCGTTTCAGTTAATATTAAAATCTTTAATCCATTTTGACTTTAGTTTTGTGCATGGTGATAGGCATGATTCTATTTGAAGCCTTTGGCATACAGAAAGCCAGTATTTCCAACATTTTTTATTAAAGAGGCTATCTTTCTTCCAATGAACATGTTTGAGCCTTTAATCAAAGATCATGTGGCTGAGTGTGCGTCTAGTTGTATACACATCTTCAAATCTGTTCTATTGACACTTAAGTGTTTTTAATGCAAGCATAATGCTTATTTTTATAACAATAACTTTGTAATATAATTTCAAGCCAGGGATTTTTATGCCTTCTTCCTTTCTTCTGTTGCTCAGTATTGCTTTTGCTATTCTAGGTCTCTTCTGGTTCCATATGAATTTTAGGATTTTTTTTTAATCCTTGAGGTATATGAAAGGTATTTTAATAGTGATTGCATTGAATGTGTATAACAATTTTGAGAATATGGCCATTTTCACAGTGTTGGTTCTTCCTATCCAGGATCAAGGATTATCTTTCCAACTTCTGAAATCCTGTTCAATTTTTTAGAGTACTATAATTTTCACTGTACAAATAATTTACTTCCTTTGTGAGATTGATTCCTTCATATTTATTTTTTTAGCTGTGGTTATGAAAAATGTGCTTTCCATTACATCTCTCTCAGTGCATTCATTGTTTGTATATAGAAATACTATTCATTTTTGAGTGATAACTTCGTATCCTGCTAGAGTACTGAATTTAGTTATTAAGTCCATAACTCTTGGTGAAATATTTGAGATCTTCCATGTGCAGTAAAGTGTCATTTGCAAATAATGATAATTCCAATTCTTCCTTTTCAATAATTGTTCCTTTTATTTCATTCTCCTGCCTATTGCTTTGGCTAATGTTTCCAGGGCTACATTGAACAGGAGTAATGAACATGGGCATCCTCATCTTGTTTCTGAATTTAAAGTGAATGCTTTCAATTTTTGTCCCATTTAAGTATCATATTGGCTGTGTTTTTTTCATAAATGGCTTTTATTAGATTGAGATAAAGATCTTGTATTCTGATTTTCTGTAGTGTTCTATCATGAATGAATGTTGGAATTCGCCAAAAGCTTTTTCTGTGTCTATTGAGATAATCATGTGATTTTGTCTTTGGCTTTGTTGATATGGTGTATTACATTCATGATTTTACATAAATTAAACCACCTCTGCATTCGTGGGATGAATCCCACTTGGTTGTGATGTATAATGATTTTGATGATTTGTTGCATTCTGTTTGCTACTGTTTTATATTGATGATTTTTGCATAAACATTTATTAGGGAGCTTGGCTTGTAATTCTCTTTTTTGTTGGGTCATTCTCTAGTTTTGGATTCAGAGTAATACTTGGCCTCCTGAATGAGTTTGGGAAAATTGCTTCCTTTTCAATTTCATTGAAAAGCTTAAAAAGAGTTGGCATTAGGTCCTTCCTAAATTTCTTGCAGAATTCACCTGTGAATCCATCAGGACCTGGGCTTTTCTTTCCTGGCAGGTTTTAAAATTGAATTTTCAATTTCATTGGCTGAGAGTGGGTTATTCACAATTTTTATATCTTCTTGATTTAGCTTTGGTAGTACATATGTACCTAGGAATCTGTCCATTTCTTCTGTATTTTCCATTCTGTGAGACAGAGTAAAGATTTGGAAATAGGTATTGATACTGTTGAATTTCTTTAACATCTCCAGTGATTTTAACCCTTTTCATTTTCCATTGCAAGAATTTGAATTTTTACTTTCCTTATTTTAGTGAGGTTGCCTAGGGGTTTATCAATTTTATTTATTCTTTAAAAAAATTGACTCTTCGACTAATTAATTCTTTGTGTTGTTTTTTTCATCCTCATTGCATTTATTTCTGCTCTGAAGTTTACATTTTCCTGCCCTCTTTGGACTTTGGACTTGACTTGCTCTTCTTTTTCTAGAAGTTTGAGGTGCACCATATGATTGTTTATGTGGGCTCATTCTGCTTTCCTTATGTGATAATTCATTGCTATATCTTGCCTCTTAAGACAGCTTTGATTGCATCCCACTTGTCATGTTAAGTTGTATCTGCCTTTTTGTTACATTGGAAATATTGCTTAATTTCTTTTTAAATTTCATCCATGACCTCTTCATTGTTCATGAGGGTATTATTTAGTTTCCATATGTTTATATAATTTTTGCTGTTTCTTTTGTCAACAATTTCCAGTGACACTGCACTATGATCAGATAATATGCATGGGATAATTTTGATACCTTTGCATTTACTTAAGCATGTCCTATGTGCTAGCACTTAACCTATTTTGGACAAGATCTCATGCCAGCTGAGAAAAGTGTATTCTGATGCTGTTGACTGGAACACTCTATAAAGGTCTATCAAGTACATTTCTTAAGAAGTACAGTTTAGTTCTGCTATTTCTTTGCTCAAATTTTGCATGGTTGATCTATCTCTTTGTATCAATGTGGTGTGAAAGTCCCCCAATACAATTATGTTATTTCTCATTAGATTTTTCATGTGTTAAAATTTGTCTTATAGAGTTGGGTTCTCCTACAATATATATATATATATACATATATGTTATCTCTTCCTCTTGCAGTTTTTCCCTAACAAGTATGTAGTGACTTTCTTTGTCTCTTCTAATTACACTTGATTGGAAGTTGACATTGTCAGCAAGCAACCAGAATAGTTACCCCTGACTTTTTCTGTATTTCTGTCACATGGAGTATGGTTTTCCATCTTTTGCTTTTCAGTCTGTTAATTTCTTCTTGAGTTGAATGTGTTTCTTGCATGTAGCATATTGTTGGATTTTGTTTATTTATCTACTCTTCCAGTCTGCTTCTTTTGATCAGTGAATGGAGGTCATTTAGATTGATAGTGATAACTGATATGCATTAGCTTATCTTCATCATGTTGTTTTCCTTATGTAGGATCCCTACTTTCACCTTTTCTTAATTGCCTGCTATACTTGGTTGATCTCTTCTGTTATTGTTGAAGTTGTAGTCATCTTTGGTCTCTTTCTAAAATATCTATCAGTACACTTTGAAGGATTGATTTGGTTGTCACAAATTTCTTCAGTTACTCTTTGTCATGGAAGTATTAATCTCTCTATTAAATTTGATAGATAGTTTTGCAGGATACATCAATCTGGGTTGAAAGTTGTTTTCTTTCAGAACCTAAAATATCTTACTCTAAGCTTGTCTTGATTTGATGATCTGTTTTGAGAAATCTGCCTTGATTCTGATGGGCTTTCCATTCTAGATGATCTGCTTCTTGTCTTTCTAACAACTTTTTATATTCTGTTATTTTGATCAATTTCTAGGGTCTTGATTATTATGTGTCTGGGTGATGATGTAGTTTGATTATGGAGAGCTGGAGTTCTATTTGCTTCACTTATCTGCATATGAGATTCTTTTCCCATTCTCAGGAAAATTTCTGGCACTACTTTTGCAAACACTCTTTTATGTCTTTTATATTATCTCTAGTTGTTTTGTTGATACCTATTAGTCTTATGTTATTTTTCATTGCTTCATCTTGCAGCTGTTGTATTGTTACTTCCTGGTTTCCCATTATTTTTAAGATGTTTCCTTTGTGTTCACTAGCTGCAAGCGATCTTCAAGGTCTGAAAGTCTTTCTTATATCTCATTCAAGTGATTTCGTTAGCTTTGAATGGAATTCTTGATGTCCTGGACATCAGTCTGAATCTGTTTCATGTATTCTAGTTTTTTTCCTGTATTGTTCACTCATTGTTTCCATCATTTTCCTGTTCTCTTCTTTTTCTAATCTGTGTTTCCGTAGAGGTATTAAGCAATTCTTTCATGATTGTTGTCATTTCCATTTTTACTTGAGAGATTATTTCCGATCTGATTGCCTCCATAGCTGATGAATTTGTTTCTTTACCTCAGTTGCTATCATCTCAGAAATTTCAGGTATGTGACTTCCAATTTCTTATATGACTTTGCCTTCTAGACTTGTTTTGGGTGGCCTTCAGGTCTGAGATTGCTTTTTATTTCTTTCTTTTGTCATTTTTGCGGTGATGTTAGTTAGATGGATAGGGTCAGTAAGACTCTCCAGAGTGTGGGACGGTAGGGTAGGCTCACTCAAAGCTCCTGCTGTGTGGCATTCAATGTGGTTACTACATCAGTAAGGAGAGAGGACAACCACAGTTCAAGAAGGATCTGATTATGATGAGAGCAGGTCACAGATGTGCAAGGCTTTCTCGATTGTGGATTGGCTTAGGGTAGTACTCTACAAGGTTCCTACAGGTTGCAGTGATAGTCCGGAGTCTTGCTGGTCTGCAGGGTGAGGAGATGGGACCAACTCAACAAATTCCAGTAGGAATTCTGGGGACATGGGGCAAGGGTTGCCAAGTTTCCCTGACAGCCTTCAGAGTGAGGAGTAGCCACTCAAACAAGCAAAATCTGGCAAGATCCAGGACCTAGCCCACCAGGTGTCTCCAGCCATTTTCAGGTAGAGCAGAGGCTGCTGGGCTCAGCAAACTCTGGCAGAAGTCTTGGGGTAACACGAGGGTTGCTGAGTCTCCCAACAGTCTTTAGGGCAAGGGGGCAACTGGAATCAGCAAACTCCATGGGGAAGGCTTCCATGTACCACTGAAAGTCTATGTAGATAGTTGGTCCTTGCCACTTATAGTAGTTATATTCAATAAGATCACTGAGAACAGTGGGCTAGAGAATACTGAGTCTTTTATCCTAGGTGAAATACAGAGGCAAGTTTGAGAATTCAGATCATATAATATAATCAATGCCTCATTTTTTTGTACACTGCTGTCTAAGAAAATCTTATCCAATACATAATTTTTACTTATTAATATTGAATTCATGGTCAACAGTGATGATGCTCATGCCTGAATGAAGCCTGTCAGCATATATATTTTCTCCATGAATTGCATCATAATCTTTTTTATGCATAAGAGCACTAGGCCATATTTCAACAAAGACATGAGGGGCATTTAAAGCAGGAAAATAAGCAACCAGAAAGTGAAAAAAATGTGAAAAGCATAGCACTAAATGACAAATAGAAAAGATAATTGTGTATAATATGAAAGCAGAAGAAAAGAAGGGTGTGTGTCACCTCATTGGATCTAACCTGGGAATGACTCTGCTCAGAATCTATTTGTTGAAGACACACAGTTTGCATGCCACCACTGTGCGTCCACAGTGATGCAAAAGCCTTGTGATTACTAATTTTATGGCTATAGATAAGTTCTACCAATGAGGCAAATTTGCAAATAGAAAAATTCTAAACAACAATAATCCATTCTCTGTGTGTGTGTGTGTGTGTGTGTACATACACTTATTCCAATACAAATATTTTCAATTAGAAGTTTGTTCTAATTCTATGCCTATTCTGTATTTCAGAGGAAACGAGTAAAAATCCTCTAATTATTTTTACTTTTTTTTAGAATTCCAAGCTCTATTACTCTTTACTCAAGTTTATTGAATAAGTCAATTTTTATTCATGACCACTCCTTCAATTAAGAAAATCAATGCGTTTTAGCCTTATCTTTGTGAGAAACTATGGTCTAGATTACTGGTCAATTAAATTACAATTTCCTAGAATGGGTTCAGGAATCAATTATTTTTTAAAATACTGATTAGAAAGCTCTCTAGTTGATTCTAAAAAGCATTGAGATTTAAGAACTATATTTAAATACAGAACTTATACTTTATTAGCTATGCTATTTCCATAAAATGTTTTATAGACATTTCTCCGTATAAAATAAACATTATATTTCCTACCTAAGAAGCTTTGAAGGATTAAAATAGCATTTATTAAAATCTGGTTTCAGAGTAAAGCATTCAATAAGTAAATTTGTTTTTTTGTTTTCTAAATACACAGTTTGACACATTTTCTTTCTCTCTGTAAAGACACATTGAAGTTCAATAACTCTTCTTAAGATGGAAAAATAGAAGGATTATTCCCTGTCTTGACAATGTGACCTTCATTTATGTCAGAGTGATGCTCAGGACTCACAGGTCGTGTTTACAGCCTCTCTTCTCATCTTGCTCCTTTGCTTCTCCTACACACTACCCAAGTTGTCTCTAATGTAGCGATAGATGTCTAAAAATGCCCCATAAATTACTATCTCTGAGTTTGTGGTCAAACAAACTGCTTAGATTCACTACCCTCTTACTATTATTTTTGTAAAGTGTTACTCATATTTGAAGTAGAATTCAAAACCACCTTATCCCTCAGTCTAAATCCTTTGTCCACCTCTTCCCATAGACCCTGGTNTTTTTTTCTTTTGGCGGAACGAGGGATTGAACTCAGGCCCTTGCACTTGCTAGGGAAGCATTGAATCCACTGATCCATCGCTCCAGCACCTGGTCATAATTCTTGAACACACAATCAGTAATTTCTGAACATACAATCAGGAGAGTCCTGCGTGTTGAAAAACCCACATACAAAAATCATACAGGCTAAAATCCAGAAAATCAAAATACTAAAATTATTTTTTAATTTCTCATCTTTTAATTTTTTAAAAAGAATAAAAAATAGTAAAATAATATATTAGAAACAATACAGAATTTCACTAAACAAAATAATAGGAATTCAACAATGGATATTGTTGCATCCATTGCAACATTGTCTTCAAATTAGTTGTTCCAATGACCAGATAAAATAATAAAATCTTGAAAGCCAAAATTTTAAAATCCTGATAGCCACAATTCCCCAAATTACGATCCAACTGAGAAAATAGTAGTCTGTACAAATAGGTTGAAAAGATAAATCTGCAGAAGAGATCAGTATGTTTTCATTTGTATTCAGGACAGCATCATGCCAGAGAGAAAAGAATACCTGGAAGCATTGTTTTGGCTGTGTCTTTGCCAGAGTCTCCAGAAAAAATTAGCATTTGAATCCTGGTAGAGTGAACTGGAAAGATTTACTCCCAAGGGAGGCAGGCATCATTCAATTGGCTAAGGCCCCACAGAGAGCAAATACAAAAGGAATCTTGGTCTCTCTGACCCACCTGGGTGGAGGTCTCTGCTGCTGCCCTGGATGGTAGAACTTCAGGTTGGCTGGCTTCGGAACTCCAGGACTTATGCCAGTGAAACCTTAGATTTTTCAGTCTTTAAGCCTCAGACTCAGAGTTAGACCCTTGACTTCCTTGGTTCTGAGGCCTTCAGATGTAGCCTGGGCCTCACTACCAGCCTCTCTCAGCCACTGTACTCACATAAGCCAACTTCTCTAATAAGTCTCTTCTCATGGATCTATACACATATTCTGTTAGTTTTGTCTCTCAGGAGTAACTGACTGAACCACTTTTGGCACTGGGGAAACCAAGTATCATTCCATCTTATAGTATTTCTTATAACACAATAGGAGAGATCTGCAAAATTGTTCCCTTTGTAAAATAGCTGTGATTAAGCTAAGTGTACAAAGCTACTTAACAGTGAAAGATTAAGTATAAAAGTCAATTATTATTGGTGCTGCAAAAACACAAAATCACTTAATTGTAAGAGCTGGGCAATAACTAGAGTTTCAAATAGACAGCATATACTTATGAAATTTGTAGCTAACAATCATTTTCCAAATACAAGTACAGAAAGTGTTCTTAAGATTATAAAAATGAAAATGGAAGCAAAAAGTACTGAAAATTCCCTTTGCCAAATTATTCAGTTATGTACTACTTTGCCCCTTCACACATAGTGCTACACTTGCCTTCAGAAAAATTCCCCTTTACCAGAAAATAAAAGATATTCCATATAGTCAGCAAGTTTTTGAACCAAAGACATTTGCTGACATACAGAGTTCTTCCAGAATTACAAAACACATTCAATGGTGCACATCTCTAGGTTAGAGATTTTATTCATGTCTCTGGAGGATCCAAAAATTCTAAGACTTACCTGCTTATGTAATGCACTTGGAAGGAAATTCAGATGAATAAATTGGTCATAAATTCAGCAACAATGAAAACTTCAATTTAAAATTTTATCTTGTTTTGTGTGTCCATTGACATTCCTTAAGGCTCAAGAATTTCAGGTGCTTTTAGTGAATGAAAGTGTCATTTGTCCAGAGAAGCCACTGAAGCTACTCACTGATTCAAAAGTAGCTAAGTGAGTGGCAGGATAAGAAGACATTTATGTAACAGTGGTATTATTTGACCACCAGTCCTGTTTCCATCAAATCTGTGGTCTTCATGTGAGTGTATTCAGAAAAGATTTCTTAGCATGCAAGAAGCCCTGAAGCATGGCAAAGAATGGAAAAATTTCATAGAGAAGGTGCATGTTGGTGTATATCCAGTCATACACAATCTTTTAAGAGTGACATCTTGTAAAATATAAATGTGAACATAGGGCCAGTGAGGTAGTTCAGTGGTCAAAATTGCCAGCTTAGACAGCTTGGGCAAATGTAGGAACCATGGATTGATCCCTGGTAACACATGCCGTGCCAGCCCTGTTCCAGAGTGGGCTGAGCTGGCCACAAAAAAAGGTGAATGTATTCTCTGAGGAGAACCATGCCCTTAAAAAAAACGAAAAGAAAAAGAAAGAAACAACAGCTATTCATCATGATACAAGGTTTTAACATTTAATGTTCACAGAAGCTGCCCATATCTTATGTACTTGTTTCATGCAACTGCCAGTAATCTAGCTCAATGATATACTTTACCATATGTCTAAACCTTTATGTAGTTTTTTAGCTTTCTTCTTTTTAAACTTGTTATTATTTTAAGTTTTCAGCAGCAGTATTTAAAATTTGTTGTGGTATGCATTGCTTCTTTGTATCGATTCCAATACTGCTGGTGAAATCATGTAGAATTTAAGAAGCTCTAATAACCTATCTACTGGTTTTCTTCAAATTTGGTTTGATAAAAGTATATTATTACATTAGTTTTGTGAGTTGCATGGTGTATGAATGTCAAAATGTTGAAACTTTTGCACTAAATGAACATGTTTCTTAAATGAACATCTTTCAATAAATGAATATCTTTCTTTAGTATTTGTGAAAGGTATGTTTTTTAAGACCTCCTCTCTTTCAGTGACTGCCTATGTGGTGTAACTCATCTTGATTTTTGACCACTTCTATTGAAAAGTTTGCCTATCATGGTATTTCAGATAAAATAGTAAATAGCACTTAAAATAGTAGGTGCTCACAAATGCAACTACAGTGTTTTATATATAAATGCTATAGTCATGTGCCTATCATTAATTTGTATGTCTATGTGCTTATAGAATACATTTGTTGGTATTGCCACTTTTAATGTATAATATAGGTTATGAAATGTACCTATTTTATGCTCAAACTAGGGTCTGAAATATTATAGTGTATTATTTCTAATTGAAACAATTTAATCAATTTGATTTTCATTTCAATGTATTAATATTTCCATTTCTACCACATCTATGTCTAAATGTATTAAAAAGTTCCAAAGAATATGGAGTGTATAATCCATTTATCCTATTGTCATTTCTCAGCTTTTGGAATTTTTCTTAATTTTGACCAGATACAGAGTAATTTGAGGATTAAATGAAAAAAATTTCCATGTAAGTTACTCATATACATATTAATTATTTGTATATAATTATGTACATAATTAATTACAATCAGATTAATTATTTATAATCTCATTGCCAGCAAAAAATAAACAACACCTACAAGTTAAAAGAGCAAAGGTTTATTTTAGCACACAGATGGTAGAAATCTCAGTTTACAGTTAGATGGCTTTAAGGCAGAGTAGTGTAACAGATGAGAAAGTCCATACCAGGACTGGTTGTAGTGACCTTTCTTTTCTTTTTATTCCATTCGGGCTACAAACCTACTGACTGGTGTCACCCACATCCAAGGTGGGACTTTGACAGTCACACCCAGAAGTATCATCATGCTATCAGTTGACTAATCCAATTATCATACACTTAGAATCCATATTCACTAGACCCCACCATCTCCAAAAGCTTTATGAATCTTTGGGAGGACATCTAGGTTCCAGCCTTCACATTAGAAGCCTAGAAACAAATTATTACACAGTGTTAACAAATGTCACTTTATATGTACCTAATTTTAGTCATAATTAGCATTATTATCCTTCCTAAATATTTTAATGAGCCAAGACTCATGTTCTGTGTATGTTTTTACCTCAATATATTCCCTGTAAACAGCAGCTTTCATCATAAAGATGTTCCAGAGTATAAATCAAGTGAAACTGTGTATAATCATGTTGTGACAATTTATAGCATATTTATTTCATGTTTTATACTTCTACACAATCTGTTGAATTGCAGTGATCAATTTGTGTGCTTGTGTATGTGTGTGTATTTGTATATCTATACATACCTATATACACTATTTTCTTTCCAGTTGACCAGAGAAAGTTAATCAATCTTTATACAGTATATATGGAATGGAAAGCTATGCAGAAGATATTTTCAGATTATCAGAGAAAAATATGAAGCTAATGATGACTGGAATTTGTATTTCTATGCTGCATGGCTTAGAATGGTCTCATATAATAAAGTGATGTCTAAAATGAGATAATAAAAGATAAAACAATAAAATGAGATTAGGTAGTCAAAATGAAACACATCATTAATTTATCTAGGTGTTGAATCTGATTGTAAGTGCAACTATCCTGAGACCGAATTGAGTTTATTTTTAAATAAAATAAGCTTATTTCTCTTGGGCTTTTTCCTATAGTATTTTATGTATTTTGCATTATAATTTGTTTTCTTCAGTGTTCTCTGTCTCTTGTATTTATCTTTTTTCTAATACTGTGTTGTATTTCTTTTATAGTTTCTCATGGATTCACACTTCCATCAGTCACTTTCATACTTCTGAAAGCTGCATAAGAGCATACGTTCTTAATTAAAATGCTTCATAAATATTAACTTACTATATACATCTTAAGGGGGGTTGCAATTCTTACACACTCTTTAGGCCAGAATAAATAATATATTTCTAATATCATATAATATGTTTGAATTTCATAAAGATTAAGAAAACAATATATCATAATGTCATGGATTTCTTAATGTTGTTACATGCCTGTTTGGGTATCATTTGTAAATAATTTATAAATTATAACATCTAAACATTAATGGATAATATTGTATGTGAACACTGAACACCTGCATTTGCACTAACAGATTATCTTTTAAAAGTAACATACAAGGACTGGCCAAAAAGCTCAGTGGACTAAAGCCTCTGTTGAGGCAGAGATGGTGATTGTAACTGGGTGTGGTGGCACGCGCCTGTAATCTCATTACTTGGGAGGCTGAACACAAGCTGATCACTACAAGTCTGATCTGTGTAGTGAGACCCTGTAGACCCTGTACTAGATACAAAAAAAGGAACATATCTATGCTTTGAGAAAATATATCAATGAGTACTTATTGTGTTTTAAGCAACATTTCTTCCTTATCACTGAATATTAATTGTGTTTTAGTTCTTAAAATATACAGTATATAAAATTCAGTGTGTTTATACTTACTAAAAAAATATAAACACATAAATTAAATTTCTCAAAGTAAACAAAAACGTATGGTAGCCAGAAATGGCTAAATATATGATGGGTCAGAGTAGGAAGGAGAATGGTGCAAAAGTAACCACATGAATGGAAAATCTTCACCTTTGTTCTTCATTACCGAAAAAACAGTAGTTGTAATTCTGTTCTGAAAATTAGTTCATTTAAATGTTCACAGCAGAGATTCCAAAACAAAACAAAACCTTGAAGTATTGCTCCAACGCAGCTGAAATATTAATCTTTTCCTAATGATAAATTGACTAATTAATAAAAATAACAAATTTAGTAAAACCCCTAGCAACAACAGTGCTTCCATTGAACATTTTCCGTATTTGAAGCACGGTGCTATGTATTGCATTACAGTTAATTTTTATTCTGGTTAATCTATATAAATTTCTATGACAAAGTATGACTGTTCCCTTTGTACAGATGAGGACATTTAGGAACAGAGAGATTAAGGGTGTTTTTTTTTTTTTTTTTTTTAGGAATACAAAAGAGGGAACATGTGAGCCCAGGTTACTGAGGCTAAAGCTCTGTCACTTGCTCAGTTCAAAAAAACATTAGTTCTTTTTTTGTTGTTATGTTTTTCCTGTATTTAGGGCAAGGTCTACAGGGTCTACAGGGTCTCACTACGTAGATTGGACTTGTAGTGAATCTCTGGTTTTCAGCCTCCCAAGCACCAGAATTACAGGAGCCCACCACCACACTCAGTCTCAATCACAATCTCAGTGTGCCCTGTGGTCAGGGCTGGCACAGCACACCGGGATTGAACTCTGGCCTCTGCACTCTGCCCAAACAGGAGCTTTAGTCCTCTGAAATATCAGGCCAACCCTTAAGACATATTAGTTTTAAATCAGGAAATAACTAATGTATGAAATACCTTAATTTTTACAAATCTTGATTTTTTAAAATGTAGTGGTAAACAATCTAAACTGTTTTCATATCAAATAAATTGAAAATGAGTAAGACAAGACTTCAACTGATGAATATGAATATGATAAATCAAATGAAACAAAAAGAAAAAAAGAAAGGAGAGTATAAACAGAAGAAATGGGAGGGGAGAGGAAGACAAGAAGCAAAGTGGAAAATGGGTTGCTT
This sequence comes from Tympanoctomys barrerae, assembly GCA_002564285.1. Taxonomy (NCBI): domain Eukaryota; kingdom Metazoa; phylum Chordata; class Mammalia; order Rodentia; family Octodontidae; genus Tympanoctomys; species Tympanoctomys barrerae. Next base: position 958 of record NDGN011540824.1, on the reverse strand, counting down.
GCAGATATAAAACTGCATTAGAATAATGCTTTATCTTGGTCTTAACCATCTAGCAGAAAATTACAAAAACAAGGTATAGAAAGTAAAGACAGATTAATAAATATGCTCAGCTCTAAAAGGCTCAAGTCAACAATTTCTAAAATTGCCAGTTTTGCATATAACACACTGCTACTATGAACTACTGGACTATATTTGATTATTTTGCTAAATTCACCCACCTACAATATTTAAATGGAAATGGAAACCCCATCTCTGACAAAACTAAACAAAATAAGTGGATACAAATGAAGGTCCATTTTGTATCTGTATATACAAAATAGGATACATATACAGCTACTTTCTCTTAATTCAGTGAGA
>NDGN011540821.1:7442-25120 GCA_002564285.1 Tympanoctomys barrerae | reverse complement strand
CCCCCCCCCCATGGTACCAGGGATTGAATTCAGGACACTGTGCTTACCAGGCAAGTGCTTATTCTACTGAGCTATCTCCCCGGGCCCAGTAATCACACACTGTTAATCTGAGCATCAAGCACTAGATCCAGCCACTTCTGAAAAAGTCTTATGACCACATGAGGCTCTGGGGAAACATCTAGATGCAACTACAACAGTAATGATTCACATTGCAAAAAGGAGGAATGTGGGGGAAAGGAAGGAGGAGTCAGGCTAAAGCAAGATGGAAACCTAGAAGAGCAAGCATTAAATCCTGCCTCTCCATTCTGGTATGTGGGGACACATTACAGCAGCATACTGGCTCCTAAAGCTTGGACTACTCCCTTCCTCTAGCCTTTCTGCTCATAGTTCACCTAGCTTTCCTTTGGAGTGGGTTTTGCAGGCTACCTGCAGGTTTTCTCAGTAGGGACTGCACATCCCTGGTATAGGTAACTCCAGCGCAGCTACAGCTCTCTTTGGTCAGGGCCTGCTTGCAGGGATCTTGATCCTGCCACTCTACACTTAGTCCCCAGACTGCCCTTTGAAGGCCCTGCAGAAGCCTCCCTGATCTCACCACACTTGCATTCTTCCTGTTTGCAAGACCAGCATTTCATGGGTGATGCCAGGATCAGCCAGCAGTGTGAGCCATAGCCAGTCTTCTAAAATCATGGCTACAGGGGCCTCTGTGTGCTTGGATGGTGTGGGTGTCCTGGGTGCTAAGGGGCCTCAAGTTTCTCTCTTTTGTTATATATCAGAATCAAACTCAAGAGCTTGTGCTTGCCAAGCAGGCGCTGTTTGGCTGAGCTATATGCCCTGCCCCCTCAAGGTTCTTTTCTTAAAATAAGTCTCCATCTGAGGTCTGTCTGAGACCTTGGGCTCCACTTGCAGAAACACACACACACACACACACACACACACACACACACGGTTGCTTTGGGCTTTGGGTTTTTTGTTTGTTTGTTTGTTTTTGGTACCAAGGATAGAACTCAGGACCTTGCACTTGCCAGGCAGGTCCTTAAGCTGCTGAGTTATCACCCCAGCCCAACTCATAAATTCTTCAAAGTCTTTGAAGCAAATTTTTACTTTTACGCCTTTGAACTTACAGTGGGTAGCATCTCACCAATTCCAGAGATAGCCTCGAATCCTCTCTTCAGTTATCCTAATGGGAAGGGCTTGGCTTTGTTTTCATGGTGATTGTCTCATCATTGGTCTCACGGTGGTGGACCATTTGCCTCTAGAAATGCAAAAGCCAACTGAAAGAGGTTTGAAATGGGCTCTGGATTTGTTGGTCTGCCAATGAAAAGCATGCTATCAGGGAATAGTTTGCTACCTCTAGAAGTTGGCTCACCTTGGGCAGGGCATTTGTCCTAAGTGGGCAGCCTCCAGATGTCCATGTATCAAAACACATAGGGGGTCAGAGGTGGGATTTTGTACATGGCGTCTATCACGAGCGTGACACGGGGCACATGGAAAGGAAGAGTAAGAATGATCCACTAACCCAGATGCTCTTGCTGAAAATACTGAAAAGTGCAACCAAAAGAGACATTGGAACATAGTCTTTTGTGAGTGTGTGTACTGTCTTTTGTATCCTCAAGTGCTAAGGACTATGCCCAGAGGGATCTTAGACAAAGAAACACCAGTTCCTTCCCATCTCTTTCAGCTGCCTAAGCTGTTCTTATGTGATAGTTTAGCACAGACATGTGATTGTAGGTGGAAGAAATAAAAAATATTTACCCATTATACATATAATGAAATTACAGCTGTTGCTACACCTTAATTTGGAATCTGATAGCTGTTTCCAAAAGAGTTAAGTGGTAGTTCAGTTAATCAGTCGAGCTTCTGCCAAGTTGCTAGGTATTTTAATTAAAATGGTTGAAATGAAAGGTGGTGATTGTCAGGCCTGAGAAAATGAGATTCTTTACTGACTTTAATTAAGGTGCAAAGAAAGTATTGTTTTAGCTCTTCAAAATTTATTGGGCATAGTTTTTATGCTTTTAATCCAATTCAGACTAAACCACATTTTCATCTATTGCAATAAGACACTTTTAAATTATTGGGATTTTAAATTTGAGTCTAGGATACAAAAATCTTTCATTGCTCCAGGTATGAAATTATTTTACCTATTTACTCAAAATCCTATAAAAATCCAGATCAATATTCTGCTCTTCAAACATATTTGAGAATTTTTCTTTTATAGGTAAAATATTACAAGCTGTGTAGGTGCCACCTTTGTCCACCATAACATAGCACTTGGCACAAAGGACGGTCTCAAGAGACATGTAATGAGAGCATGAATGGACTATGGAGAGTACGTTACAATGGAAGCAGTTAGCTCTGCGTGAGTGATGCCATCTTCTTGTGCTTTATGCACTGCTCTATCTCTGAAGGGCTTTCTTTTTCAGTTTTGCTTCTGGCAATAACATTTCATAATTTTATTGCATGATTTTAATAATGGCAAAATGGAACACACAAGGGCTACACCATTAATCACATGCCTCTTGGTTTGTAATTACAAGTTAATCCAACCTTGTCATGTGAACGTGACTGAGGCATCCGGTTACACAACAGTACCATTCGCCAGACTTTCAGGGAAGTCATTCGCAGCCACAGGAGCACATGTTGGATAGAGGCGGACCTAGTTCTTGGATGAAAAAGGAACCTCGAGGAAAGGTTTAAGGTATGTTTAGATCAATGCAGCTAGGAAATGGTACCCTCAAGACTAGACCCCCGGATACGCCTTAGCCTGGGGAATGCACTGCGCTGCAAGCAACAGAGTATAGTGCTTTTCTTTCCTACCTGCTGGCGTTCTGAGTCTCTAACAAGGGCCGGGGCATCTGCTGTCCGGAGCAGAAGTGACATTGGTACCACATTTCTCCAAATGGGATTAAAACTACAGGGACGAATTTACAATGAGTTTGAGCTTTCATGTTCCTATTTGGGTTATTCATAAGGTCATGTAACCGAACAACAATGTGGTGTTTGAGAAGAACGTCCAATAGGGCTCTTTCTATTATTTCTATGATCTTCTATGAAACACCAGACTCAAGAGATATTCTATGAAGAAAATTTGTGTTCAGACACATTTGGGAAATAGTCCTGGTTTCATCATTAAAGAGTCTCAGTGCAGAGAACTGAGAAGAGAAGCCGCTAAGTCAGAATTTTTTACACTTATTTGATCTCAGGCATTTCCTTTACCAAATAATATCAGCTAGTATTTTATGGAATCTGGCCTCCAAAGAATGAAGCTCATAAAAAATAATGAATATTTTTTGTGTAGACGATACTATTCTTCTCTGGAAGTACTTTGTTTATAAGATACCAAGATAAGAATTTGAATAAACATCTGTCATTCTTGAAATATAATGCCACATTGCTGTGTAAAATGAATGTGGATTTATAATAGCTATCAGTGTACAATGCTAACATATGATTTTCATTGATGCCATAGCACCAGGGTTGTGATTTTTTAAGTTAACAGTTACCACTAACTGGTTGACCTAACTAGGAATTTAGCCTAATTTTGTTTCTGGCACTTCATTCTTACTAAAAGTCCTAAATTTAACTCTTTCCGCTACTAGTAGTGTGCTTGCCTAACAGAAATCTCATTCATATTTTTATAAAGTAGACATACAAAAGAGTAAAATTGACACTAGGATTGTGAGCTCTGGTGTACTCTTCTTTGTTCTCTCTTATTTTAATTTTTATGTATATGCTTTAATGATTTCTTTCTTTACAATTATTCTTGTTCTCTCTTCTTCACAGGCAGGATGTGTTGGGTAGAAACACTTGTGTCTAGTTAAGTAACTTCTCTGAAATTGGGGGAAAAAAAACCACTTATTGAGATTTTGCATCCTAATATAAAGTTCTTGGTTTAGAGTAGGATTTTAAAAAGAATTATTTTTACCAGACATGTGTGACAAATGTACTGAGGCTTTAGTTAGACTTTTCACAAAGTCTAAATATGGTTCTATAATATCTAGAAGTTCATTTATGATAAAACTATATTCAATGTTTTAAACACACAGAAATGAATATTAAACTTATCTTTCGTAAATGAGCTTGTTACTCTTCTAATGAGAACCAATAGTTCTCAGTATATTATTGTGGAGTGGCAGTTAATACCAAGTATCTTTAACTTGGCCAGCTACATGTTTATCCAAATTTGTTTAAAAATAGTAGACATAGCTCTCAGAATAAAGGTGCATTCTATATGTAAATGAGAAAAAAATTCTTCCTTTAAGGATTAATTTCTCTTTTGGAAAAATTGTTAGGGTACTAGTTTAAGAATGCTAAAAGGGAGTGAAGCTATGATGGTCTAGAATCTAGAAAAAGGGTAAATAAATAAATATTTGTGTTCTCCATGGCCAGGAGAACACAAATCTCACAGTAGCCCTGGTCTATCTGGAATGGGAAGGTGTCTTTACGGCAAGTAGAGTTTTCCTGTTTTCTATTGGATTGCTGCAGCATGCTTACGGTACTTTTTAATTTAATTTTATTTTATTTTTGCTGTATTTTAGGGAAGGGTCTATAGGGTATTCAGGGTCTCACTACTAGATCTGACTCATAGTGATTCTCCTGTTCACAACTTCCTAAGAGCTGGGATTACAGGCATGCAGGCTACCATGCCCAGTCTATCTCTGGGGGCAGGGCCAGCATGGCAGGCCTGGGAATCGAACCCCTGGCCCCTGCGCCTCCTTGCAGGCACTTTAGTCCATTGAGCTATTTGGCCAGCCTGGTTTTTTTTTGTTTTTTTGTTGTTGTTGTTGTTGTTGTTTTTGGATTTTGGGGGTTTTGGGGGTTTTTTGGCAGAACTTGGGATTGAATTCAGACCCTTGTGCTTGCCAGGAAAGCGCTTATTCTACTGAGCCATCTCTCTGGTCCTGGTAGTTTTTTTTTAAAAAGAGGAAAGAGTGGAATTGTTATGCATGTAACTTCCTTATAAATGGCATTTCCCTTTGCTTCTGTCAGAGCTCACTGAGTGGTAAAAACACAAATGGATTCTAAAAATATAAGGAACCATGTATGCATGTACACGTAGAGCACTTGAGCAATTATTCAAGGCGTGTAATGCTTCATAGAAGGATCTCTCTGGATTTTGCTATTCTACCAGTGTGAATTAGGATCCCAATTCTGGGAGGAAAGAATGCAGGATAGCTGCAGATTCTCATTAACACTTGGCACTTTCTTGGAAAGATTTGCAAAAAGAAAGTAAAAAAATTGTATTTGACCTTTTCCTGGAGTGGCTCACCCTCCCTCCCCTCCCTCCCCCACACCTATTATTTGCACCTATGGGCTTCAAGATGTATTCAGGGCTTCATTCTTCTAAGATGAAACTGCTTTTATAGAGCTGTAATTTGTCATTTAGACAAGGCTCATTGCCTTCACATGTTAGACGCAGATCAGATGAAACAGCCAGGAATATTATTGTTTGTATATTAAAGACTAAAAGATTCAAAGACACTCTTTTTCTCCAAGGTTTAAAAGTTTTGAAGTGTGAAACCTGATTCACACACACCAGTGGCTATAAAAATAGTCTGATCCAATTTATTTCTCTGTAAGGTTTTCTGCATCAAAGTTTTCACTATGTCTATGCTGAGAAATAATGATGTTTCTACAGATATTAGAGTGATATTGGACATCGCCTATTCTGAAGAATGCAAATTTTCTTTGATGAGCATAGATTCAAAGGCAAAATCAATGTTCACTTTACCTTTTGGTTTTTGTAATAGTCTTCCAAAGAAAATTTTACACCTGATAATTTTCCCACAAAAATGACAAGAAAAATACACAAGAAACTCTTTGAAGTCCCTTCTAGAAAATGTATCCCTTGAGGAAATAATGAATATATCTTAACTGGCTTTACTTTACTTAGGAACTACTTTATATTAAGTTAAGAAAAATTATGACAACAAAGAAAATGATTAACAATTATTCTTGAGTAAGCTATCTTTTAAAATAGCATGCTACTGGAGCTATTGGGACAAGCTTCTAGCTAAAGGTAAACAAGAAGCAAGTCTTCTGTTGTATCTATTAGCTAGATAGGGGCCTTTTATTTTCTGAGATAACCAGAAGGACAATATAATTTATTGTCTTGTCAGGATACCTGGGAGCAAGAAAGGTGGACACTAACCCATACTAGCCACAAAGCTACAAACTAAGACAGTTTTGGACAAGTAAATAGTGGGGAACCTACAGATTATACATTTCACAAGAGTAAAAAGAAAACACTCTTCAAAATCCACATTTTATCATCCTTTCCTGTGTTCCAGATGTTGTGCTTGTCAGTAATCAATAACTCTGGCCTGAACAGAGCAAGTTACCCTCTTGGAGTTCACCTCTGTTACCACTAATGAAAAACGTGCTAAGAAAACACTACTGAAAAGGATTTCTTTGTTTTAATAAAAAAAAATCTCCAATAATCTTTAATTGAAATGTCTATGGGAACAGAGGCATAGTAATACTTTTTCAGTTGAAATTTCTTTCCTTTGCATGACTTTTAAAAACTTACTCAAAAACTATTGGAGAAAATACTTGCTTCTTATGGAAGTATAAGTTGTCTGAATTTGATGGAATATTTTATATAAAACTGTCCTTAGGTGTAGTTACTGCTAAAACTGATTCTTCTGGTCACAAGCCAGAAAAAATAATTTACTTAAGCAAGTATTTAGGAATCCTCCAAAATAAGTTGTATAATTCAATGAAAGAGAAGCAATCTTTTACATTATAAAGTAGATCAGCATAGGTCGAAAGTAGATCACTTCTTTTTCTTTATGTATTTAGTACAGGATCTACAGTCTCACTACACAGATCAGACTCAGATCAGTTATCCCCCTGTGTTCAGCCTTCCAAGTGCTGGGATTACATGGGTGCACCACCACACCCAGTCTCAGTCGCCACTCAGCACGCCCCAGGGGTGGGGCTGGCACTGTAAGCCAGGGATCGAATCCTGGTCCCTGCATCTGCCTAAACAGGAGTTTTAATCCCCTGAGCTATCTGACCAGTCCTCAGATCAATTCTTATGATCCTTTAAAAGTCCACTTCAAGGGCCTGGGGAGATAGCTCAGTAGAATAAGTGCTTGCCCGGCAAGTGCAGGGTCTGGAGTTCAATCCCTGGTATGGCAAAAATAAATAAATAAGTAAATAAGTAAATTAATTAATTAATTTTAAAATAAATAAGTAAATAAGTAAATTAATTAATTAATTAATTAATTTTAAAAATCCACCTCAAAAGGACAGACAGCATAAAATTTCAACATGTGAGAAATATTAGGTAATTTACAGTGAAATATTTCCACTTTTAATGCACAGGCTATGATTTGTAGAAGTAAAAGTTACCTTTTGTTGCTCAACACTAAGCTTTGTGCCTGACTGTCAGCACCAGGCACCTGCGGAAAGAGGGCCCTGGGTGAGTCCTCGGGAAGAGAGCTGTGTCTCTGTGTTGGCTATAAATGTTTTATATACAGCTAGTTAAAAGACTTTTTTATTAATCCTGGAATGCTTGTGCTTACTGTTATGCAAATTGCGCAACAGTGGGTCTCAGACTTTTAGGACCTAAAATGTCTTTTCACCCTCAGAACTTGCTAAAAACTTCAAATGGATTTGTTTGGGATTATATCTATCGATAGGTACTATGATTCATACTAAGAACATGCTTAAATGCATTATTTTATTTCCATAGAATAATATTGAATGTATAACATTAAATAACATTCATATTGACAGTAACTGTTTTTCAATTAAAAACCTTGAGAAAAGTGGAAGAGCTGCACATTAGAAATATGTAAAATGTTTGGTTTCATAGACAACAGCTGTACTAACTGTATTCAGTCTGTTATGATTTATCACTTACATTGATGAGCATTAAGGAAATATTTTTATTTTAAAGAGAAAAAATAAAAATAACAAGTAAACAAATTTTCGAAACAGGCTAGTAGGAGAGTAACACTAATTAATGCATCGTGTATTGTGTATACTTTCTCTCTTATGAAGAACTCTATTTTCATATTATATTTAATTATTAAAAATCGAGAGTCAACTTTATGTATAGGACTTTAAAATGAAGGCTGGAGCCGGGCATGATGGCACACGCCTGTATTCCCAGCACGCAGGAGGCTGAGTCAGGAGGAACATTGTGAGTTCAAGACCAGCCTGGGATACAAAGCCAGAAAGACCCTGACTTTGAGCTCACTTTGTATCAAAAAGACAAAATAAATACATAAATAAAATCAAATCATATCTAGGCAGATAGCACAGCGATCTAATCACCTGTCTGGAAAGCGCAAAGAGTTGGCTTCCATCCCCAACAGCGCATGCCACTGCATGCCACGTTGGCCAGGAACCCTGGGTTAGTGGTGCTGGCCACTAAACTGGGTGTGGTGGCACCTGTAATCCCAGCCCTGGGAAGCTGAAACAGGAGAATCACTAAGAGGTCCAGCTGTGTAGTGAGACCCTGTATAAATAAATAAATATGATTTTTTAAGAAAAGATTTTAAAATCATCCCAATTGACAATAATCCTCTCGTTCTAACAGATCACGCGTCCCTCAGTTTAAAAGCTGGGTGGCTGACCTTAGTTTTGCACACATCCAGACTATGCACGGCTGACAGGAAGTGCATTAAAGGAAGGGGTTTTATCTATTCTCACCTATTATATCTGTGAAAAAGATAAACACTCCTTTCTCATTTCATTTTCAGCTTTTATCCTTATTTGAAAAATCATTTATCAAAATAATAATTACTTGTTATCATCAGAGTAGAAAATTATACCAAAGTCTCTTTTTAAAACACCTACTGAGGAAGTGCTTCGAACAATGGCAGTAGTTCTTGCGGAGAAGCCTGAGGCGCCTAATGGAAAGCTCCAATTTTGTGATATCCTTCGTTGGCAGGCGGGCCACCACGCGCGGCTGGGGCTGTGAGACCGCGTGGACGGGGACCCCGTGCTGGCCCCACCCTCCTCCCTGGAGGTGCAGCTCGGGGGCTCCCGCGTGGTCCCTCCTGCGTGGACCAGGCCTCCGGGTCCCAGCTGCTCAGGAGCTGCTGTGGGTGTGGAAACCACTGTTCACACTGCTCTGGGAGGGGAGGGGGGCTGTCAGTGCAGGCGGAAGGGTCAACCCCTGCGGTCCTCACCACCCCACGAGGGCTCGGTCCTACCTCGGACAGCACTGTTTATTCAGTCAGCCTTCCCCCCCCCCCACCGCCTCAGAGTTTCACTTAATGAGACACACTATCTCAAACCTTGAAAGATAATTTTTAACTACGAAGTAACCTATTTATAGGAATGATTTTCAGCAAGTGGTTCTACCTGGTATAAGTTTTCTGGCCTGAATGAATTACAAAATTGTTCCAAAAAGACCCGACAGCAGAAGACTGAAGAGGTGGAGGAACAAAGATGTGGAGGGAGCTGCTTGGAAGAACTGTGATTTTTTTTTTTGAAAAAAACTGGTATCTCAAGACCTCCCTGTAAACAGAAAATGGACATTTCGGACTCTGGAAAAGCTACAAAAAATATATTTTATTTAAGATTTTGGGTTAGACCAGCATGTGAAAAATTCTATGTGGTTTACAATGAAATACTTCCATTTGTTTTAATGCACACACCCCAAACATACATTTAAGATAGCGTGTTCACTTTATCCATTGCTAGGTCTGCAGCATCACATTATAAGCAAGACACCTTGAGCCTGAGGTGTATGGAAGGTCACCAGGGGTCAGGGCTTAGCCTCATCTGCTAGGAAGACAGATCAAAGAACTGTCGAATGATCTTAGTTAGAATCAATAATATACATCACTAGGTAAAGAAATTAATATTGATGCAAAAAAACTAAATGTTTTCCTTTGAAGGGCTTTCGATTAACTAGGAGATAGTGTTAACTCTTAGTAGAAGTTATACAACCCTGCATTTCATGTGTGAACTATCAATTCTTGTTCCTGCTTCCTTGATTCTTTTTTTACTTCTGGTTCTCTCTCACCACTGACTTTCAGTGGCTGCAGCATTCAGAAGTTTCTGAGGCTCCGGGGCCCTTGCTTCCCCACCTACGCCGGGCCCTCCTGTTTTTTGAGAATCCACATGAGCATGTGTTTGCTGTGGATGAAGCAACCACCTGTGTCCCTTACCCACCACAGGAAATCTGATCTGTGATGTACAAACCGGTTTTAAACTATATCTTGAATGTTGGAATTAGTACTAAATTAAAACTAAATGACTTGAGAATTTCATAAGAAAACAGGATGGAATAGTGAAGGAAACAGTACAGCTACATGCTTGGGATGTAATATACATTCACTTAATATCGACTGAAGTCTAGTAGATGTTGATGGAGCTACATGCCATTCCTGGTTCAGTGGATGGTTTGGTGTTATTTAAATAAGAGATCAGTGTAGAGACATCCCCAAGTAAGACTGGAGCCTTACGGGGGCCACAGATCCTGAAGGCAGGGGCATGTTGTTCTAAGGTTTTAGACTTTATCCTCAGGTCAACAGGGAAGTAGTGACCATGGAAATGGAGATGCTGTGATGTAGCCAGCGTTGCAGGGAGATTATTGGGCAGCAAGGCGTAGGACAGAGGGGGCGAGAGCGTGAAATGGGAGGCACACCCTCCCTCTAGGACTCCTGGTAGAAAGATGACGTGGGGCAGAAAGAAAGCTATGACAGTTAAGAAAAGAGGGAATGGATTCCAGAGATGTTAGGACCTGGTGGCTGATGAGATATGGAGATGCGTGAAGGAAAGAAGCAGGAATGATGCTCTGCTTTGCCAGCTGAAAGGAAGACAGCATTATTTTCTACAATATAAAATGAAGAGGGAAAGCAGCTAAGCCTTGAAGAGTTCAGCTCTGGAACACAGGAGAGTCCCAGGGATCCATGGGACACGCAGCAGGCACGTGCTGTGGGAAATGGACAGCTGGGTCTGGACCTGGCAGGGGTTGCTGAGTCAGCATGTCTCGGAGTGGTCCGTGTAGAAGAGAGAGTCGGGCCCCTGAGAACAGGTCGATTTCAGTCAGACGCAGAATGAGACCAGCAGGCTGAGCACGCAAAGCCCTGGAGGCCCATGACCAGCAAGCTGTGGTGAGGAACTAGAGCCAATGACAGGAGCAAATTCAGACTTCCAGCAAGCCCAGAGCAAGGCAAAGGGAGAGTGGTGTCACTCTGTTGTGATGTAGATGCTTCTAGGGTCACAGATTCAAGGGTAAGATGGACGTGACTATGAACTACAGCTTGTTCCATAAGTACAAGCTTCATTTTTATTTTCATTCTGTTAGCTTTATTTCACTAAGCAAAGTAACTGACTTCTCTTGGGCCTGGGTTCCTGGTTGAAAAATGGGCCTGAAAACAGTATCTATTTCCAGGTGTTTATGGGAGCACGAAGTAACATGCAATGAATGACTAGACCCCACTGAGGACACAATAATTGCTTTTGGTGGAGGAAGTATCAGTACTAAGAGAAATGGCAGAATTGAAAGAGTAGTGCTCCCTTTGGCCACACATGTACTAAAACTGAAACAATACAGAAAAGATTAGCAGGCTCCCATGCAAGGATGACAAGTGAATTTGTGAGGCGTTCCATGTTTTATAGTGATCACCACTGTCAATATTCTATTATTATTAAAAAATGTTCCAAAATAATCCAGCAAGATTTTTTAAATTGGCAGGTACTTAAGTGAGCATTTTTTAAAAAAGAATCTAGGCACCCGAAGCTTCCCACTGTATTCCACAGCTTGTAACTGACTGGCAGCCTTGCTACAGTGGGACAAGGCACAGGACGGCCACACTGGTAAGGCGTTCCTGAAAGTGAAGACACTGTGGCTGATCATACAGAGCCTTCTTTTGGCTTTTCTGGGAGGGAGGAAAGGGGGCAGCAGTTGAGGGCAGTATCCTCACCCAGAACTCCTGGCCTGTTCTAATGTGGTCATTCTTGGCATCAAATTGTTCTATGTGGTGTTGTCTCCATTGGCCACACTGTTTCTCTCCCAAGCATCCACAAGCCCCGCCCCATCATCAGCTCCTGTCTTTCCACCCCTCAGTGTGAACCCAGGCACAATCTTTCAATCACTAGCCTGATGTTAGTACGTTTTTAAAGAAAAAATTTTAAAAGTAGACAAAGAAAAATAGAAACAATACAGAATTTCACTAAGATACATGATAGTACCAAATTACCTAGTACAGATAGCCTTGTGTTGGTGTTGCCTGTGCCAGAACTCTGTCTACTCCTGCATCCAGTGGAGGCAGGCATTTCCTGGCTGTGTTTGGTGGGTAAAGCACAACTACTGCTTGGTTTATTGATAGAGTGACTGGAATATATTGTGACATAAGGTTGGTATTTTTATTCACTTAAAAATGTAATGCTGATATCAAAATCTTAAATTTATGTGCATAGTTAAGGGCTGAGATAGTTCAGACTCTTGCATTACTCACTGATGCTAGCAAAATTTTATCTTTCTGTTCAAAACAGTTTACATTTGAGTTTCTTTAAAATAACAGAGCGGACCATAGCTCTTCCTTTTTATAATTTAGTTCTTTGAATCTGCAGGGCAATTCAAAGCCTAAAAAGCCATGCTCTTATAAACTCTAAGGAAACTTTCAGTTTTAAGTTATAATCATCTCTCAGATTTTTTTTAAACTTTCCTGCTAGTTATACAGATAAAAGGCTTTCTCTTTGGCAGATTCCTATATATGCATAACACACTGATCATTCTTTTCTCCCTTGTTTTTCCCTTGCCTTTTCCTCCCTCTTCGTTTCATATTTTGAGGGAGTGTCTATGTGTTTAGAATCGTTTGCTCACGTCTGTCCCCCGCCACCATGCCTCGCAGCCTCTCCCTCCCTTTTATGCCCTTCCTCTTGTATAGCTGTAAGCAGTAGAACAAGGTTCATTTAAATACTTAGTAAGCTATAAAGACAAATGTCTGAAAGGACATTTTCTTTAACACTGCTTTTTTGTGGTGCAGAGGTATGTTGCTTCAGTTTATGGACAATAAAAACTTATTGCAACGGAAAAGCTAAGAATGACAGAAAAGTAAACCAGGCTTTAAATGTGCACATTTCCAAATGGGGCTTTAATGATAGAAGCTCTGCTACTAGGAGTTGCAGTGTTGAAATAAGCTCCAAAACATGTTGCCCACGCAGTGGAGCTTGCTGGGCTCCCTGTCCTAGTCTCCGCTACAAAAACAAAAGACAAATGAAATCACAGTACCCCGTTCGCAGTCATCATCCCTCACACACTGATCATTCCAGGTTCTGGTCTCTGATTTTATTTCAATTGATGGAACAGGCAGGAGCGTGCTACTCGCCCTCTGGGCATCACTCAATATTGGTGCTAATTAAGATACTATTTATGAAAGAGCACCGTTGTGTGCTGTCAGTTAAAAACATAGTGGTGCTCCTGTATGTTGCACTACAATGGTGAGAAATGTTTATTCACACCACTAATTTGGAAGCTTGCCCCCTTGTTAGTGGTTCCTGGTGGAGAATGGCCTGAATGAGAATAGATTTACGGCTCTTGACTCCTACACCTCCCTCCTAATGATGACAAGAGAGCTTCTCTGGAAAGAGAAAAATAAACTTCACTGTTCAACAGTGTAACCCTCTGTGTACATGCAAGTTGCATGCAGAAACTTCCGTAATTCATTAAAAGATTGCATGCTTTTGTTTATATACTTGTTATCTCCACATTTCTACCCTGTAAGGTATTTGTCCGCATGTTACCAGGTAGGAAGCCAAAGCACGGAGAGATAATATCACAAGTCCCCAAGAGCCACTGCCAGAGCTGGCATTCAGATTCTGTGTTGCCCTAACCCCAGTCATGAGCCCCTTACCCTAAGGCACACTGCACACTCCTGGGACAGTCAGGCCACAGGACTACAAGTAGCATTCTCGCCTGACTTGAGGCAGAGGCAAAGCAATATTAGCTATGCAGAAATACCAAGATGCATATGTGCCCCGGGTCCCTTTAATACGTTTTAAAGCATGAAAGCACCTCTATCACACAGAATCTGTGTTTGGAGCTTCTGGCTGGCATAAGTGGACTAAAGAACAATGCACCCCGGACTAACACAGCCATGAGCTCTATAAAAACATGTACTTGCAAATCTCAGGATGATTATTTATAGTGTGCTTCATGAGGTGGGATTTCCTAATTTATATGGGACAAGAAACCATGAAAATAAGAAATGAGACCAGATTCTTCCTGTAGAGAACTTACATGGACAGGAAAGGATACAGACTGTTTCCTTGGGGACAAAGACCAGCTGTGAGGGTCACCTGCCATCATCAGCTTCTGGACCTTCAAATCTAGTTGTTTCTGGATTTTGTCCAGGCCAGTTCTCTTTTCTTTTCTTTTCTTTTTTTTTTTTTTCATTCTCTGAGTTTATTACACTTGTCCACTTGACACCAGGTTTCAAATATTATTGTTATTGTTTTTGCCTTTTCTCTTTTCTTTGTAATTTTATTACAAGATTAAAATTCTTGTGGACTGTCCCAAGAGGGTAGAAATATCCGTATGTAATTCAATGTAATTTTTTATTGTTCAAGTCTTGTTCTTTACTGCATTACAATAATTCTTTCAATGAGTTTTGGAACTTAGGTTTTAAAATGGTCTTAGGAAACCACAAGTTTATTTCCCTTTACCGAGAATACTTCCAAACCCTAGGGAAACTCTATCCCATGCTGCATAAAAACTATGAACATATTCACTGATATTTCATAATACACTTCATTACTTTCCATTCTGGTATGATTTGTTATCGAGAAAGTCACAAGGAACTGTTTAATCGGGTTCCCAAAAGCATCTCCAGCATCCTCAGCTTTCCTGTGTGTTTTTATTTCTTCTAAAAACAGACCTTGTCCTACTCTTATTGACCAAAGGAGTCTAGGCTGGCATTCTCATCCATTTGCTGATCGTAGGAATCATCTTTTGGAGACCCTGACCATAGAGAAGTATGTTTCCCCCAAATATCTCACGGCACACATTGAAACAGAAAGCTGAGAGAGTCAGTGATGGATTATTGTCTATATTCTAAATGCAGAATTAGGAAAAGTGGGAACCCTTTGCCTACAGGTGTTTGCCTTCTTTAGAGGTTCTCCATTTTCTGCCCCCCCAAGCTTCACATAACTGATCTCCTTTGTCTTATTCCTTTCACCAAAGTCACACTCTTGTACCCTTTCTAGTTCAGATCATATTTTATATGAAAAATCAAATCCTATGTCTCACTTGCTTGATCCCTGGGCTATATAAGCTGGAAAATTTTGCCTCATACAATACAGCAGAAATATTCATCAGATTGCAAAGAGCATATTTTCGTAGAACTCTTAGAGTAACTCTGCTTTCACCTTTACTCACCTGCCCTGAGCTGACCCTTAAATCATCTCTGCTAGGCAGGAATGTTAAGCATATCCTCGTAACTGTGAGGATTCTTCCCGTGTAACAGCGTCCCCACCCTATCTAACTTTCTGATGAGGCTTGCAAACAAGTTCATCAATAGACAACCCTGTGTACCGTGACACTGATAGGCATCTTCACGGGGTGTCGGTGGAGGCTGGGAATCCTTGCGTAGGCGTGTTGAGCATAAAATGCAATAAAGTGCTGATCAATATTTTGTTATAATGCAGAAAACACCTGCCTTCATATTCACAGCACTCAGGTCACTCTCTGAGGTGAAGGCTGTGCTCTACCCATGAGGGTGGGCAGTGTAGATGGTCAGGAGAAGGGCCTGGAAGGGAGTGAGCCGATCACCTGGGGTTTGCGGGTTTACTCCCCGGCAGTTAGTGAAGAGCAGTGGTCTAGGGTAGGCAGAGATGCCTACAGTCCTCGTGCTTTACCATATTCCCTCTGCCAGAAGGATATTTGATTTCATGAAACCCATCATTTGCAGGACATCTTGAAAGAAGAAACCTGCCCCTATTTGGGGCTGAATAATTCTGTCAGATAAGCTGCTCTGTACCTGACAAGCAGTGCTCAGACAGAGGAATTCATAATTAACATTGGGGTGAAAGAAAAGTGGGTGAGTTGGCTTTCTAGCGTGAAAGGAGTGAGTTCTTTAAATGCAGGGATCTAATTCCTTCAAAGCACAAATCAAGCCACAGAAGAGGAGTTGTACAAGGCAGAAAGTGCACAAAGACGTTTGGCCTGTCCCGCACCCTCCCCGAGTCCTTCGTGGAAGCTAGTGCAGGCCCAAGTGCCGGGCGAGTGCTCCAGGTCCCTTACTGCAGTCCTCACTTGCAAGCGAGGGGAGCTCAGGCCAGTTTCCATAGCTCAGAGTCATTTATTCCACCACTTCTGCAGGGTCAGTTTCTAGAGGGCCGGTCTCTGCCAACCCTAGCCCCCACCAGGGCCATGCTGAAAAAAGGCTAAAAGAATAAGGAAGAGAAAAACGGCAGCAGTCACTGGTCTATTCACTGTGTTGTGCCAGGAGGTGCTAAAAGAAGGAATTTTTTTCCTCTACAAAAAATGCATTCTGAGACTCTACTATGTTCCTGATATATAGGGTTTTTTTCTTTAAATAATACCACCTGATTTTCTAAATGTACAGTTTTTCTTAGAAAATGTTTCAGTTTCTTGGGGGCATAAAGCAGGGGTAGATACAGATATATAAACATAATCTGTTGCCCTAACTACTCAAGCCCCCGATGCATCGCTTATGACATACGTAGATGTACAGTCTGTACCCGCATCCAACATGGGTTACTTAGCCATTTTCCTTTCATTGGCTCTTCCTTCTCGCATAGCTGAGTACAGAGCAGTTGTGCTGTTGGTGTTCTCAGGGAAGCAGTCACGGATCTGGGTGAGGAAAAAGGACAGACCAGGAAACAAGGCGCTTTCAGAACTTTTATCTGTTTATCAGCTTGAAGTTTATGTTGCAGCACTAGCCTCTCTGCAAAGCGTAGCTTGGCCCATGCTTCCTGTGCGGGTTGTTTTAGTGGCTTTGGAAGCATTCTTCTTAGTGAGCCTTTAAATCCCTTATCAGAGTCGGGCAGGTTTTAGGGTTCAAATATCCACAGGGAAGTAAGATCCACTTTAAAGGGGAGGGGTTGACATAGTTCATTGTACATTGTTGGTAATTTTAGCTTTCTTCTTTTGGAAGTGTCCAAAATTCTAATCTCTGTCTCTGTCAAGATTTGAGCACACATTTAGCTAATGAAAAAACAAGATTGTGGTGCTGTACTGTTAAGCCACGGAAAGCAAAGTATGTGTCTTGATCAACAAGTATAGTCTGTAAGAGACATGTATACCAGTAGTCAGTGATGCTTACTTGAAGTTAGCTTACATCATTCCTTCAGATTATGAAGGACAATTCTAAATGTTGCAGTGGTCATTGGAAATTATGTGACCCGAGTATGACTGACAGGGCTCTAGGCTTTCTGCTCCTATCTGTCTTTTAAATGCTTTACTTTAAAAGCTAATTGATTCCAAAGTGCGTGCCATAAGATAGATGTCTATGTATTCCTTAAGAAATAGCTTCCCAGTCAGGGAGTACAGCTCAGTGGGTACAGTGCTGGAAGGAAGGGAGAGAGGGAAGGAGGAGGGAGAGAGAGAAGGAAGGGACAGAGGAAAAGAGGGACAGAGAGGAGGGAGAGAAGGAAGGAAGGGACAAAGGGAAGAAGGAAGAAATGAAGAAAAAGAAGGAAGGAAGGAAGGAAGGAAGGAAGGAAGGAAGGAAGGAAGGAAGGAAGGA
>NDGN011540819.1:5078-15591 GCA_002564285.1 Tympanoctomys barrerae | reverse complement strand
TGCTTGCTTTCAAGAAATCTTAATTTTTTTCCTTGTCTTTTTTGTTTTAATTTATTTTAAAGAGAGTATAAATAACTGATAAGATATTTCTGTGATAAAATCAGCATGGTATTGGCAAAAAAAAAAAAATCCAAGGATCAATGGAACAGATTAGAAGATAGAAATACAGCTATAAACATACTTAGATATCTTATCTTTGTCGAAGGGGCCACACATGTTCACTGGAAGAAAGATAGTCTCTTTAACAAATGGTGCTGGAAAAACTGGCTCTCCACATGCTGAAAACTAGAAGTAGACCCGGGTCTATCGCCATTCATTAAACTAAAGTCAAAATGCTTTAAAGATCTAAATGTTGTCCCACTTTATAGAAGAGAAAGCTGAGGCTCTGTGTGGCCCTCCTTCAGGGAGGAGGCTTGCCTCATTGCTGGAAGCTTTAGGCCCCAGGCAAGGCCACGTGCCTGGGGGCACTATATGCCAGGACCAGTCAGTGGGCCTGCAAACAGAGGTCTTGTCACCCAACTTTGGATGACTCTGAAAGGCCACCTTGAGTTAGGCTGAGGCCTTCATGGGACTATAGTGTCTTTGAAGCTGTGATTCTCTGAATGCCATGGGCCTCCTGAGGTCTGGAGAGGAGGTTGCTAGTTGCAGAAGCCTGGGCTGTCAGCTGGTGAGAAGGGGCTCCGCTCAGGCAGGGGACAGTCCACCATGGAGCCTCATGCACAGGGGCAGGCTGCGGAGGAGCAGGGGCGACTGCCCTTGAAGACACAAGGGAAACTCAAGCAACCTAGGCTGTCTTCTCTCCTACTTGTGGTAGCCAGAGGGGCAGGGACTCAGCTGTCACTCTTTATGCCTTCCCCACCCTTGCTCTCCTCAGGGCTGACCTAGGCCACCAGCCCCAGGGTCCACGCCCCCAGGCCCCACCCAGGGCCTCCAGGCCACTCTGATCAGAGTTGGGCTTGGGGACAGTGACATCTTGATCATACTGCTCCAGGAGAACGTGACTGGGCTGTGGTGAACAAGAACCTTGGACCTGTCCCAGATGACCACACCCAGCCATTTTTTCATTCTGGGAAAGTCCTCAAGCAGGTGCTCAAATGTACAAAGTGCATGAATATGGCCCCCTGCTGCTCTATGCGAGCAGTTCCTGTAAGTCCTGGGTCTGAGGACAGCAGCCAGTGCTCAGGGCCTCTAGAGATCAGAGGCAGAGACCAGAGGAGAAGCCCGGAGAGGCCTTGGAGTTGCTGGGAGAGCTCCAGAAAGCTGACAAGGGGATTCTGAGCCGCAGCGGCTGAGCAGCTGACAGTGGCTGGGAGTTGCCGGCAGCTATGACCTCATGGAGCCGGAGCCCTCATGCACTCAGAGCCGGGAGCCAGTAATGCAGCTGTTTTTTCTTGATTTCTATCCATATTAACCAAATGAACCCACTGCTGAGTGGGTACAATGGGAGAAGATGCCTTCTTCCTCCATATGCTGAGTGTGGAGGGCGCTGGAGGAAGGGAGACCAGTTAGGAGGGAAGAAAGCTCTTGGGATTTCTCAGAAGGAAGGCTGAATCTCCCAGGGACAGCTTTGTCACACTTATGAGAGTCCTGGAACACCTGAGGCAACTCACCCTTGAACCAGGGTGGGCACAGTGGCACTGAAGGACTCCAGAGGCCAGGCCTATGTGTCCTCATCAAAGCTGTCTCAGGACACTGAGCAGAGCCACACATGACCCAGAACATTTCCTAAATTCTTTGAGCTTTAATGCTTTAACTTCTAAAATTCAACCACTGGTAAAGTATGAATCTACTTTTTTAAAAAAAATTAAAAATGAATCTAAATTCAAACAAAGAAAATTTCAGTGTCCAGTGACTCTGGTGCACTTTGTCATTTCTATTTTGTCAGTTTTCTGCCTTCCCTTCACCTTGGAATGGGTGGAGACCCTTCCGGGTGCTGGAGGCTGAGAGCAACTCAGTTTCCTCTTCAGCTGTCTCCCTGCACCTCCCACTCACACTTCCCATCTGCCTCAGCCTGAGTGGAGGCCTCCAGTCTCTGCCAAAGGGTTCTACATCAGGAGAAGGAGCTCCTGGAAGTGGCCTGAGGGAGGGGACACAAATGCCACACTCAGGCCAGGAGTCACAAGGTCCAGAGCCCAAATCTGTCTTGGCCTAATGACACACTGGTTGCTGGTGACACACTGTGATACACAAGCATTTCTCACTACTACATCTCATTGAGTACAAGCTGGGAGCTGCTCCAGGACAAGCCCCATACCTGCCATGACCAGGACCCCAATTTTCAATGGCTGGTCAGAAATCTGCCCTCCCAGGACAGGGCCACACGCCCAAGGCAGACCTCACCAGCATGTCACAGCACCGCCCGTCCCAGGCACGGCACCACAACAGTTTCTGGTTAGTCACACTGGGAAGACGCAACGTGGAAACTGTCCAGTTTCTTTCTGAGGCCTGGATGCTCATAGCGGCAGCCCTGATCCTGTTTGCCTGAATCCAAGAACACATGAATGGTTGGATCGCAGCCCCTCTCCCTCCCGTTGCTGCTATTCAGAGGTACATGGCACTAGAAGGGGGGAGGGCAGGCATCACCAGGCGGGCTGTTGGAGTGGGACCCCTTCTGGAATGGAAGAAGTGACCAGAAATTCCCAGGAGGAGTGAAGCAACCTCAGCAGGGAGGTGAGGATGGGGTGGTATGAACTGTCTCTGGGAGAGCTCCAGGGTCCTGATCCTTGCCCAACCTGCACACCATGGTGCCCTCTGCTATTCTGGGCTTGTGTGGACCCAGCTGACTCCATTTGCAGCAGTGAAGGGCTGTAAGCACCAGCACTGAGGCTGATGTTGGGTGAGTGGGGTCCTGGAAAGGCTCCCAGGGGTGCCCACCTCTGTACATCAAGCCCAGGAAGAGAACATTGCTGTTTTCTTGGCACCATAGGGCAAAATAAAGAGCTGCCAGGGGCCAAAGGAGGCCAGGCCAGGCCAGGCTTTGCCCTCCTGGGCTGACAGCATGAGACTTTCTATAACTCTGTTTCCTGGGAATCCTGATTACTAGGAATCCTGCCACTGGTTAAAGATGCACCTGCCACCTGCAGCCTGGGCAGCAGCTCACGTGCCCACTTGTCCATGTATTGAAGATGGGAAACAAGTCTAGAAGGCCCCGAGGGCTGTGACTGGGCCACTCAGGGGTCACTTCTCTGTATAGGCCACATGGAAATGGCCTCTATCTTCCTTGGCTTAGTGTGCCTACTCATCAAACTGATGAAGTGTGTCCGTCACATAATCTGCCAGTACCCTGGCCTCATGCTGCACTTAGCCACATGCAGAGAACAAAACTGACTTTTGAGTGGCTTTAATGACCCTAAGAGAGTTCCTGGGGCCCTGCCCCCCACTACTAGGGTCACTGGATGCTCATGATTCCCCTACATTTACCTGGTGTGAGTTGTTTACCCCGCAGGTGAAGCCTGGAGCAAATAAGTCAGTGCATGTAGTGTGCACGTATGCAGTGGACACATGTGATTCCTGCAGCCGTGTGTGCACATGCACGAACTCCCTGCTGCCTATGACAGGAATGAGCCACAAAGACCCCACCACTTCATAGGCACAGCTGTGTGTGCTTTGGCCCTGCCCCTGAAAAACCTAGCTGGTTTATATATGTGCTTTTATAAAAATGCATCCACCGGGCTGAGGAGATAGCTTGGTGGTCTAAGCACCTGCCTGGCACCTTGATCCCTGGCACCACATGCTGAGATGCCCCCCATGCTGAGCTGGCCACTGAGACTGGGAGTTGTGACACATGCCTGTAATCCCAGTGCTCAGGAGGCTGAGACAGGAAGATCACTATGAGTCCAAGTTGCATAGTGAGACCCAGTACCATGTAAATAAATAAATAAAGATTTTTAAAAATTAAAAAATTTATACGCTATGCCTTTGAAGCATGAACAATATTTTACTGTCCAGAGATGGAGAGTAGTTGTCATGAGTCCTTCATTACTGGTAATATGAGATGCAGAGCTAATGTTGTAATGAGGATGCCAACAGCAGTAACCATGACAATGCTGCCATTTACTGGCTCTAGTCATTACTGGTCCTGCTTTACAGAAGAGCGGACTGAGGGTCTTGCCCCCTGCACTCCTGCCTTGTGCAAAGCCATCCTGCACCCCTCTAGAGCCACTTCTGGGCAGGACCCATCCAGATGGAGCCGCACCTGGGGGACCTGGTTGAGGGGCGAGCCCGACTCACCTGGCACTGCAAATACTGATATGCATCCCAGGCTCCTGCTGGAGGCCCTTAGGGGCATCACCTCTGTTCTGTGGGGACCGTGGAGCGGCTCTGGAAGAGCACCCTGCTTCTCCCTAATGCAATTGCAGCAGGCTGAGCGCTGGCTGTGCTGGGTGTTCTGCAACATGATGCCTCGTGGGCTCCAGCTTGAGCCATGGTGCAGGGAGGTGCCTCAGCTGGGACCCTCAGGCACAGTCCAAACTGCCCCACCACCTCTGTGCTTGCTCACTGTTGGATTCTGATAGGACACCTTGTTCCCGTTCCTTATTGCAGGTAAGAACCTCTCTGTCTAGGTCCCTAGCCTTGGGAGGGGTCAGGGAGCTGCAGGTGAGGGAGTTCACCCAGACACCCTGGGGTCCCAGTGTGGTGGAGTCCATAGCCCATGCCCCACCATGCACACACACTGCAAATCCTTAACAGCAGGTGCAGAACTGCCACCATGATGGTTTACACAGCCATCCTGGCAGCCCTCCTTCCCTGCTCCCCGAGGCTTTCCACCCTCTCCCCAAATGCCAAGTCTGTATCCCACCCTCCTCGCTCACTTACCCCTGGCCGTTTCCACACAAAGGGAACCTGGGGCCTCTCACTGAAGAACAGGGAGGCATTGCAGGCAGGGAAGTCTGTGTCATCAAACAGGGTGCCAGCCTGCAGACAGTCCTGCCTCAGCTGCTCGAAGCTCTGGCCTGAGGAGTGGATGGTCCGGGCATCCTGGGGGACCGGGGGTGCCTGGGGCCCTGGAGCTGGGTGCAGGTAAGGCATGGCTACCACCAGGCTCTGGTTGGCAGTGGAAGGAAAGGTGGAGAAGAGGCAAGATGTGTGTGCTGGCTGGCGAAGGTTCTCAGTGGTCCTGACTGGGTGGCCTAATCTCTCCTTGTTTGCTGGGTGCGTCCCTGTTAGACTAAGAGGGGCTCCACCCTGATGGCAAATAGGAAGAGAGAACCTTCTGCCCGATCAGGGCTCTGGAGAGCTGGGGAAGCTCTGGCAAATGCTCAGGCCTGGCAGAGACAGAAACTCAGCTTAATGCACAAAGAGACACAGAGGGAGACTGCGGCACGGAAAGAGGACGGAGAGAGAGGAGGATCACAGGAGGGATATTAGGGCAAGAGACCAAAGTGGTCTTGGGGGTGGGCGGCTGGAGGAGGCAATGCAGCATGGTCTACAGTCCTGGCTACCGAACCAGAAAGGCAGAGTTTTGCGGTGGAAAGGTGGATCGTAGTGGTACGTCGGAAGTGTGCAGAGCTGGCAATCCCTTTGGACTTCTGTCGGAGTGGGCAACCTTTTCCTGTAACAGCCAGATGCGAACACACAGTGGGCTGCAGGTCCGAGAAGAAGCTGCTCGCCTCTGTAGTTGCTGCAGCTGGAGATACCGCATGGATAGAGACAAGGGGCCGAGGCCCAGGAAAGCCTTCTCCCCAAAGCAGGTGGGGCTGGCTTTTACGTGTGTGCAACCCTGAGACAGAGAGTGAGCTCAGAGCTCCTGCTGCACTCTTCTCCAGACCTTGCTTCCATTGCATTCCTTTGCTCAGAAGCCCCCAGGTAAAGCAGCCAAGAACAAAGGCCTGTGGGTGCTCCGCTTTTCCAGAGCCCCTTGCCATGCTTCCAATCAGGGTGGGCACCTACCTTCTCCTTTTTCCTCCTTTCCAATAAAGTCTTCTTTTTTAAACTTGTCTTTAATTTCTTACTGGTACTGAGTTTACAATCTGCTTCAGCCCTAGTTGAACTGCCGTGCTTGTCTACCCAGGAGCAACAATACCAATCTATAGTAAAATTTGATATATGAATTAGGCACAGTAAGAGATTAACAATTATTGATAATAAAATAGAATAATTATACCACTGTACTGTAATAAAAGTTATCTAAACCTTGTGGATTATTTCCAGAGTTTTCTGTGTAATACTGTACTACAGTTTATATCTAAGTGTTCCTCAAGATCCTCATTTGCTCATAGGTGGGGCTGTTGGGAGGGGACAGGGTTTGGATTTGTTGTTTGGAGAGGCAGGTTACTGGGGCCTGACCTGGAAGGGCTTGTCTCCCTAGTCCCCACTCCTCCCTGGCAGTCTGCTTCCTCCTGCCATGCCATGAGCAGTGTTTCCTCTGCCTTGCTGTCCTACCTTGGAGCCCACCGGCTATCGACAGAAACCTCTACACACTGAGAACCAAAATCAATCTTTTCTCCTTTAAGTTCCAGGTGATGCATATTTTCTAGGCCAGCAGTGAAGGAAGTAACTCCTGAAGATGTGCTCTCAGGCTGTGGTTGCTTGGCGAAGGTAACTGGAACGGATGGGGGCACCTACTGTACTCACCAGGATGCAGGCAGGACAACTACAGTGGCTTCATGGTCCCTCAGCTTGGAGCAGCTGGAAACTCCTGGTCTGAGGGGATAGGAAGGGAGCAGTGCCAGGCGGGGACAGCTGGGATCTGCGGAGGAGGGTGCCGTCCCGAGGCCACTGGGGTGGGGGGGGGGGTGCAGAAGCTGCGAAGTTGAGGCGAAGGAACCAAGGAGCCTGTGAACTGTCCTCATATCAGCCTCCCAGCAGTCTCCCAGGAGAGGGTGGCAGAAGGTCTCAAGGGACAGCCAAATGTGGGGCCCAGGGATCACCAGCCTGAAAGTCCCGCAGGTGAAATTGGTTCGGGGTGCAGAAGGAACAAGATCCCTCCTGCGACTTTACAGACTTGTGTGTCCAACTGTTTAAAAAGGCTTTACTCATTTTCATAGTGATTATAAAATTTAAATGCAAAAAATGTTGACCAGAACTTGGACATCAGGCAGTCTGAGACTATGAGGAGAAGCCTACAGGCCTGCTTGAGCTGACTAGTGACACCCAGGAGGTGAGCCAGGAGCTGGTCCCCTTGGGCTTGGGGAAGGAGGGAGAAACACAGTGCCTGCCGGTCAGAGTGGAAGGACCAACTCAAGATGAGCATAAAAGAAGACCTTTGGCAAGTCCTGGGCGCTGCGCTGTGTAGCAGTGCTCCCCTTTGGGCAGCGGCATCCCAGGGGGCGTGGCAAAGCCCCAGAGCAGCCAGTGGAGCAGGGACCCACCCAGGACCCTTTCCTCCCACCATGCCTGTCCTGTCATTATGGGCAGGAGCAGCCAGCCATGTTTACTGGCTTTGGATCAGGTCCCTCACTGACTAGTCTCGCCCTGAACACAGGGACCATGTGTTTATATATTTGTACCCACTCTGCATCCAAGGCTTCCAGTAGTCTTAGATAGAAAATATTTGGAGAAAAAAATTAGTATTGAATGTGCTCTCATGTTTTTCTTGTCGTCATTCCCCAAAGAAGACAATGTGATGGCTGTGTAGGTAGCACTTACTTTGTACTAGGTATCCTAAGAAATCTAGGGATGATTTAAAGTGCATGGGAAGGGTTGGGGAGACAGCTCAGTGGCACAAGCGCCTGCCCGGCAAGCACAAGCTCCCATGTGTGGTTCCTGGTACTAAAACTTGCCTGCCAAAAAACAAAAAGTACATGGGAAGGGCTGGGGGTATAGCTCAGTGATGGAAATCTTGCCCAGCTTGTGCAAAGCATGGAATTCAATCTCCAGCTCCACAGAGTAGACAGACATAAGACTTTCCAGGAGGACATATGTGGGTTCCAGGCGATACTATGCCATTTTACCTAAGACACTTGCTCATCCTTG
Organism: Tympanoctomys barrerae; assembly: GCA_002564285.1. NCBI lineage: Eukaryota > Metazoa > Chordata > Mammalia > Rodentia > Octodontidae > Tympanoctomys > Tympanoctomys barrerae. Next base: position 7,677 of record NDGN011540819.1, on the reverse strand, counting down.
GTTTGGGTTCTAGGGAAAAAAAAAAAACCTCCGTGGATGCCAAGAGACTATTTCTAAGAGTACAGGTCAGCAGCATCCAGCACCTTCTTAATGTTTACAGTCATCACCACAATCCATCTCCAGAACTTTTCCATCTTTCCCAGCTGAGCCTCTCCCAGCTCACACACTAGGCTCCCCACTGCCCAGCCCCAGCAGCAGCCCATCTTACTTTCTCTTTCTGTGAACCTGACTACGCTAGATATTTCCTTCAGCATAATGTCCCTGATGTTCGCCTGTGTAGCTTGTGCCGGTACTTCTTTCCTCTTCAGCAGAATAATTCCTTGTATGGATACAACATTTCCCCGATTTATACACTGATACATATTTGGATTATGTCCATCTCTTGGCTACAGTGCACTGAACACGAGAATTTAAATAAAACAAGTGCCAGAGGCAGTAGGCTGGTGAGGTGGGGGGGCGGGGGGACATCTTGGAATCTGGAGGGTGGCCGGGCCGTCTGAGTAGGGGACCGTGGATGTGGACACCAGGTCTCTTCTCAGAGCAATGGGCTGTGGACACTGAGCTGCTGCCATGACTGGAGGCTTATTCATATATAATCACAAGTGCTCATCTCCTGGGTCTACCGAGATGACACCTGGAGGAACACAAGGATACCTTTCGGGTCAACGTTCTCCATGCATGGCAGCAGGTGCCCAGCCCCGTCACCAATATTGCTCGCATCAACTTCTTCCATGTTCAGTGCTTCAACAGCTGACTGGCAGCTGTCACCAAGCAGAATGTCAACACTGCTATGGTCTTCAGATTCCTCTACAAGATGTGTGACGTAATGGCTGCCTACTTTGGCAGGAGCAGCGAGGAAAACATCAAGAGCAATTTTGTGCTTACATACAAGCTGCTGGATGAGATCCTGGACTTTGGCTACCCTGAGAGTGCAGAGATAGGTGCAATGGAAACTGTCGTCACCCAACAGGGCATCAAGAGCCAGCATCAGACAAAAGAAGAGCAGTCCCAGGTCACCAGCCAGGTGACAGGGCAGATTGGCTGGCGGCGAGAGGGCATCAGGTATGGCCAGAATGAGCTCTTCGTGGAATGTGCTAGAGAGTGTGACCTGTTCGTGTCCCCACAGGGGCAGGTGCTGAGCACTCATGTGTCAGGCCAGTTGTAATGAAGAGCTACCTAAGTGGCATGCACGAGTGCAAGTTTGGGATGGATGACAAGATTGTCATTGAAAAGCAGGGTAAAGGCACAGCCGATGGAACAAGCAAGAGCAGGAAGCAACCAATTGCCATTGATGGCTGCACCTTCCACCAGTGTGTGCGACTCAGCAAGTTTGACTCGGAACGCAGCATGAGACTCATCCCACCAGATGGAGAGTTGGAGCTAATGAGGTATCGCACCAACAATGACATCATCCTTCCTTTCCGGGTGATCCCACTCATGCAGGAAGTAGGATGCACCAGACCAGAGGTCAAGTTGGTGATCAAATCCAACTTCAAGCCCTCACCACTGGCCCAGAAGATTGAGGTGAGGATCCCGACCCCATAGCACACAAGCGGAGTGCAGGCAATCTGCATGAGGGAGAAGGCCAAGTACAAGGCCAGCGAGAATGCCATTGTGTGGAAGATCAAGTGCATGACAGGCATGAAGGAATCGCAGATCAGTGCAGAGACTGAGCTTCTGTCCACTAATGACAAGAAGTGGGCTCGATCCCCCATTTCCATGAACTTTGAGGTGCCATTCACACCTCCTGGCCTCAAGTGCACTACTTGAAGGTGTTTGAACCAAAGTTGAACTACAGTGATCACAATGTCATCAAATTGGCCACAGTGGCATTTATGAAACCCGCTGCTAGCTGCCTAGTGACAGCTGGCCCACTGCCCTACCCCACGTCTTCCACAGGTCCAGGTGCTGCTGGGTCACCATGCATCAGTGTCTCCTCCCTGCTGCTTCTCTGCCTTCCCTTTGCACCATCCCCTGAGCCTAGGTCTGGACTAACCACATAGCAAGTGGGACTGGCAGAGCCGTCCCTGAGCTCCCCCAGCAGGGCAGTTTTGGGTGGCTCTTGCTCTCCATCCATCTGTCCTGACCCAGTGCTGGGCTCTGAGTTCTGTGACCAAAGCCAGGTGGTCCCCCTGTCCTCTCCACTCCTGTGGCCATTCCTGTGGAGTGGGAGGGTTGGCTGCCTCTCACCTCAGAGCCCCCTAAAGGCCAGTAATGGATCCCCAGTCCTCAGTCCTTACTCTGCTTTAGGATTGTGTGCACTTCATTTTGTACACATCTCACTTTGTCCGGTTATAAACCCAATAAACTCTGTAGAGTGGAAAACAGCAACAACAACAAACAAACAAACAAAAAACAAGTGTCAGGCACACTCACACAGACGCCATTATGGACGAGAGCTCTGTAAAAGAGAAACAAGGGGGGCCTGCCTGTTAGCTCAGTTAAGCCCTTGCTCATGCAAATGCAGGCAGGTGCAGGATACCGTGGTTCAGTCCCCACCTCCACCTGCCTTACTAGACTGGCCTTTAAGGCAGGTGCCAGCCGAGAGAGAGAGAGAGAGAGAGAGAGAGAGAGAGAGAGAGAGAGAGAGAGAGAGAGA
>NDGN011540818.1:621-13877 GCA_002564285.1 Tympanoctomys barrerae | reverse complement strand
ACTACTGGTCTCTTTTAGAATATTTTGCTGAGTTATTTTATGAATTCTGAGTAAATGGGGAGATAGTGCATCAATCTAGGCACTTACCTGGTAACCTCAAGGAACCAGGTTTGATCCCAAGTGCCATGCTGGCCCTGGAGCCCTGGGCGTGCCTCGCTGGGCACCTTAAGCAGCAGTGGTGCCACATGCCTGTAATCCCAGGGCTGGGCAGGCTGAGACAGGAGGGTCACTAGGAGTGTGAACTGCAGTAGCGAGCCACTGTACCAAATAAATAAAGAAATAAGAGATTAAAAATAAAAAATTGAGTAAAACTGTGCTATGAGGCAGGGAGACTAATTTCCTTCTTTTGTATGAAAACATTTAGGTGTCTTCTCAGCATTTGTTGAAAAGGTGATCATTCTTTGGCGTTGTTTTCTAACCCTTTTGAAAATCTACTGAGCAGTTTCCTCCCTGGCCCTTGGGCTCTGTCCACTGGTCTCTGTATCTGATGACTGTTCGCATTTGTTTAGTTAGTATTGATTTGCGGTGGCTTTTAACATCGGGACCTGGCAAATCCTCTAATTTGATTCTTCTTTAAACACTATTTTTGCTCTTCTGAAATTCTGGATGAATAGCACAATCAGTTGGTCAGTTTCCAGACCCATGAAAGCTGGCATTTTATGGAAATTGTATTGAGCCACATAAAAACCATTTTATTTACAGACACTCTACATGATTTTCACAGTGCAGCCATTTTAACTTGTTTCAAGCCAAGAGCATGAATGTCTTCATATTTATTACTTCCTAATTTCTTACAATAAGATTTTATACTTTTATATCTTGTCCTGAAAAGAGAAAAAAATGATATAGAATTTCAAAACAAGACGGTAGAAAATTAACAATGGTTATTACATGGCATATTTTTAACTTCAAATTAGTTGCTCAGATTCTAAGATATAGGTATGCAAAATTGATCAAACAATATGATCACTAATTTTTTCTTTTCAATGAACCAGTAGAAATTAGAAGTACAACTATCTTTGCTGTCTTGTGTGTATGTACAATCATATATATCTGTACATATATGCATTACATTTGCCTTTACTCTTTTATCTCCCCTCTTTCTTTTCTGCTTTTCATCATCCCAGTTCTTCCCTTTGAGCAATTTCTTTCTCTTTCCCAATGTCTATTGTAAATTTTCAAATCTTATTTACTCTTTCAGTTTCTTACAATAGGGAGACTTTACAATATTTACACATGCGAGTCTTATTTATTTCACTTATAAGTATGGTCTCTTGTCGTATATATTTTCCTATGTAAGCCTCAAGTTTATCTTTCTTTATAGCTGAGTAGTTCCACATTATATAAAATTTTTATTTGAATATCTCAATACATTCATTTAAAGTTAACTCGATTTTTAAAAATATTTTAAAGAGAGAAGGGCCAGCGATGTAGCTCAGTGAACTAAGTGCTTACTTAGGTCGGTGTAGGGGCCTGGGTTCGATCCCTGGCACTGCATGCTGTACCGGGCCCTGTCCCAGGGAGTCTGGGTGTGCTGGTGCACAGTAGTAATCACAGCACTAGGGAGACACAAATCTGGAGGAGCACTATGGGTCTGAGCTGGGTAGTGGGACCTTGCACAAAAAAAAGAGAGAGAAGAAAACAATTTAAAGAATACAGAATTTTAAAAGAAGATGATAGGAAATTAAAAATTGTTATTCTTTTTACATTTATGCTCCTGCTTTACTTTGTCAAGGTGCACTACAATTACTTCAAATATTTCTCTTTTTAGTCTGTCTCTGTCTTTGATATTCCAATTAGAAATACGCTATAGCATTGAAAATAAGCCACAATTCCTTTTTCTCCCATTCCACTTTTCTCTGTTTTTCATTTATGTTTCCTATCAAAAGCTATTGACTTAAAACTTATTGGTTCTTTCCCAGCTTTCTCAGTACTGAAGATCCCAACTAAGATTATTTTCATTTCTCTTTCTTCCTAGTTATAAGTATTAAATTGTTGTTCTCACAGGTTCTTAGACTAATTTTCCCCCTTAAATTACTTTTTTTTTCTTACGTGGTAACTACATTATCCTTGAAAACCTTCAGTATATTAATTATAGGTATTTGATATGCATCTTTTTTGATTCAGTTTTTCAGACTGTGAAGGGTTTTCCCTGCTTTGGACCACATCTCCCTAAATTTGATAAATCTGCTTTCTAAGATTAAGGGCTATGATCTTCGTAATTATTTTTACACTCTTCAAACCTTTTTGCAAAATCTTCTCAGTCCATATACTGTCCTCTGGTTATAGCATTCCCAAATGATTGCACTGGAGTGCTAGCTCCCACAGGTGTTGTTCCTTGCCCCCGTGAGTCAGGCCAAAACGTAGCAGTAGCTGAGAATTGGAAGAAAGCATGTCCCTGAGCAAGGATTAGCTTCTACAAGGCTTTTCTTCTAGAAGCCAAACTTCTGTTTGGAGAAATGCCAGAATCACCCTCACCATGACTTCCTGTCTTCCTTACATATAATTTCACATTAATAATATCTTTGGGTCTGTACAGGGATTTGGTGTTGAAATTGTCACCATGACATAAAATCTGTGGCATAATAAGCCAAAGGAGTAAGAATATTATAAAAGTAGAACATGCAATGAAGACAGTGTCTTGGAAGGACAGCTGGCCACTGTCCATACCTAACACTTGCTGCCTTCTACGGCTACTCACACTTAAGAATTAATTAATACTGTACTCATCTATAAACATTTGAACTTGTTATGAACTGTTGTTAATGTTAATTTCAAGATATGCGCTAAGTTTATTTATTTATTCATGTATTTTGTACAGGGTCTCACTACGCAGCTTGTACTCATAGTGATTCTCCTGTTTTCAGCCTCAGCAGCACTGGGATTAGAGCTATGTGCCACCACGCCCAGAGATGTTCTCAGGCTCAGTGCACTCCGGGAAAAGGGCTGGCGTGGCCTGTGGGACCAGGGTTTCATCCCTGTGCTTGCCAAAGCAGGTGCTTAGTCCACTGAGCTATCTCGCCGGCCCTATGTGCTAAGCATAAGAGTGTTTTGCGATTGAATCTCCTCTTCTATTTCATTAGACATTCACTTGTGTTGTTATATGCTCCTTGTAAATATGTACAATATGTGAGGAACTAAAACTTTCTCCATGCGCATTCAAATATCTCAATAATACTTTGTGGAAATTTCCATGTATAGCCACTTACTGTTTTTATTTAAAGAATAATTTCTCAGGACACAGTGGGATGTTTTGTCAGGAATGACAACTTATTTCTAAAGAAACTCTATGGCTTTGGTTAAAAATAAGGTAAAATGATGCACAAGAAATTGAGAGAGAGATTAGCAGGGTACTGCATTGCCATCTTTTTAAATCTATTTGTTTCAAGTGATCCAATATATGTCTTTGGAATACAGCAGGTCCCTCTCTGCTATTTTTAGCAAATTGGGTTGCTTGCTGTGGGAAGTGGAGCAACTGTTAACTTCACCTCAAAATGGATTATACCACACCAGCAAGTCTTGTTTTGATTTAAGTTGATGAGAACTTCTCAGGGCTATGAATAGTCTAAAATATCACACTTAATGTTATTCCTTATAAAATGCTATTGAAATCACATCTATGTTTGCTGCTGTATTGATGTATTCCTGATTTAATCTTCATAGAAACATATCAATACAAAATCCATTTTACTGACAAAACAACTGGATACCATCGAGTGTATCTTGCTCCAGCAGATGGGTGGTGTGTGTCATGGTAATAATCGACCTGCATTCTGTATATATTTAAAGTAACTGCCATTTCCATAATATGAGATGCTACTTACTTATGAAATGTTCTAATATATCTGTGCTGATTCAGGTAATAATACAATTGCATATGTAAATATTAGGGCTATCTTAACATTATATTATTAACTAATATATTTAAATAATTTATTCTCCAATACAGATACATTTAAGAGAGCTAGTGATGTTACTGATATAGCTTAATTTAATAGTGCACACGTCATGGTGGGACGTGTGGTACTCTAAACTCCATGTAATGCTAATGTATTATATTGTAAATTAGAGAGGCTGTGTTTTCATGAGATGAACACTATACTTAGTTATTTCTAATGGGTCTGACTATGGCAGTTTTGAGAAATAGGAATCGAGGCGAAGGGATGTACTTTCTGAAAATGCGAGAACCAGATAAGATTAGTTCAAAATCTCCAGAAATGCAGGATAGTCTACAGTGATAATTTTTTCTTTGGTGGTACCGGAGTGATATTATTTTTATGATATATCCATTGAACAAGCTTTTATAGATTTCCTCTTACATAAAAGAAACAAGGATAAGATGTGAAGATACTTGAAAATTAGAGGCTGACTAATCCTGGAATTGTCCTAGCTGGCAAATAGCCATAAATGAATTATCAGAATGTACTGGTAGGGTAACAGCTTTGATCCAGACAACTCTTTTAATTAACTTAGGTAAAGAAAGTTTCTTTTTTTTTTTAAACTAAGGGAATATGGCATTTTATGGGTTAATGATCAGGAGTTATCAATTTCTTTTAAGGTAGGCTTTTGGGGCAAACAAAGAATAAGTTTTTACAGTCTTCCATTATATGTTTAACAAATTTTTAAGGTTAGACTCCTGAAATTTAAACAAGTTAAATTTAAAACCAGTCCCTCTGCAATAAAATTCAATGAAAAGGGGCAATTAAATTTGTAGACACTTCACAGAGGAGATACAGGGGGCTAACAGATATATGAAAAAAAGTTCAGCCATGCTGGCCTTTTGATGAATAGAAACTAAAACTACACCCAAATAACATGTTATCCCAGAATCAAAATGGCTGTCATCAAAAAATCTAGCAACAAGTGCTGGTGATGATGTGAGGGCATAGAGACCCTTCCACGTAGCTGGTGGGGGTATACAGTACCACAACCACTATGAAATTAGTGTGAAGATTTCTATAAATAACTAAAAGCTGATATTCCATTTCAATCTTCTTGGGGCTATTTCCATCTTTTTTCAAATTATTTTTTAAAGAGAATACAAAATGGTTAAAAAATAGAACTTTACAAAATTTCACTAAACAAAATAATAAAAATTTGACAATGGTTGTTGTATTTCATAATATTATCTATCTATCTATCTATCTTATAAAAAGTTCAAGTACATCCTCAAATTCTCTATTCTGTTGTTTCAAGTGTATTTCAATACATATTAATTTTTCATTATACTATTTTCTCTTTGAGTAAATTGAAGTTGAAGTTTGTACTATTATCTTGTCTTTTTTGTGAGTCTTTTTTCTTTTCTTGCACTTGTGCTGTTAGTAATCGTTGTCCATTCTTTTAAGATCATGATACACAATGCATTATTATTATTCTCTATTTTGTTATGAAGACCTACTTTTCATAAAAGTAAAAAGAATGTTAATTATTAATATCTTTTGTATTATATTAAAATAAAAATATTTTTTATTTTAAAATATGTTAGGCTTCTATAGTTAATCAGTCAAATATTCATGACATTAAAGAATCTATCAAAATGACATTTATCTAACAATAAGAAAATTTCATCTCTTAATTCTGGAAAATATGTCTTATTTACTAAGCACCAACTACAAAAATAACTTCCCTAAATATCAGCTGTTCATGAGAGCAACATTTTATCATTCAGGACCATACTGAAATAGAAATATTTTTTTTTAAACTTAACATTATCCACAAGCATAAGGATTTGTGGCCTTTTTGGAGAATATAAGACAGCACGTTTAAGTATGTCTTCTTATTTAACTTGTAGATAGCCAATTGTGTTTTTTAGAAACTTCAGTTCAAATTGCATCCATCATTACTGTATTAAATAACTTACCATGGTAGCCAGGTTCCGTAGAAGTGTTTGCCAACTCACAGGCCACCTAAAAATCTCTGCTCTTCTAAAATCTTTCCATTCTTCTGCCACCATAGAGCTGCTGTACAGCAACAATCTCTTCTCTTCTTTGTCTCCTCTCATCCTACAATTAGGGGATAGCTCTTTTGTACCGTTTTTAAAGATACACTTTCACAAATTATCAAAAGAGAGAAATAGCCTTCAAAGTTATGCGATATCCCTTTTCAGTATTATGATAATTTATATGACATAATGGATTTCCTCAGTGAAATATTTCTTGAAAAGCTTTTTTTCAGTGAAAAGTCTTTAATCATATAATTAGTTTATTTCAAAAGGAATAAAATAATTATATAAATCAAATCTTATCTAACTGATTAGAAATAGTACCATTAATCTCAATATTGCTAGCATAATTATAGGATCATTAACTCTGTATATCTCTTTGGAAATATTGAAGTTATTTTTGTACATTCTAGCAAAGATGTTTGGCTATTCTATGGGTGTAAAAAAATAGAAAAATCAAAATATGTCAAGACAATTCTTAATTTATCTTTTGCAAATCAAAGAAAACAAGTAGTCCTGAGAGGCTGAACTTAAATCTCATTAAAAGCTGAATAGTTTGTAAAAGAATGAAAATCTTTTAATGACCTTGGAAAGCATGAAAAATACACAAAGAAGGTAGAAGAGAGAAACATCACTTCTAATAAAATTGCTGTTTATAGTAATTTGTATATTTAATTTCTTCCTTTAAAGTAACAATTTTGCTGTCTCTATATTGAATATTAGTTTTTTAGCACAAGTGCAACATATAAATTCAGAAAGAGAAACCACAGTAACAATTCAATTATCGTGCTCAATAAAGCAAAGTACAATGTTTATTTTATCCCACTATACTCACACTAGTAATACTTCTTTATATTTATCTTGCAATGATATAGAACATAAATATTGCCAAAATAAAACCCTGACAAATATTTGCACGGGTGCGTTGACATTCTGCATAGACATCTATTTCTCCTAGTGTCTTATTTCAAGGAATTCACTATACTAACCAGGTAGAGAAAGTTTTTTCTACAGTTAAGTATTTGATATAAAAGGAGGTTATGAGTTTGGAAGAGATAAACTAGATTTCTGAGGAGTATTAGATTCAATCCATACTTGAATAGTTCAGATTATGTTGTAGGAGAAAATGAAACTTTAAAAGGAGAAATGGGTATTCTGTCAGAATATCTAGTTCAACATGGTGGTCACAATCAAGCTCCTCTTCTCTTCAAGCTTTAAAAGTTTTATTTTTAATATAAATATTATACTGTGTCAAAGCATAGAAATCCTCCCTACGGGCTACAGTCAAATAGTGCTGCAATAGTGTGGAAACGGTTGCTGGAATGTACTTCTCAAAGAAATGGGTCTTGAAAGAGAAAAAGGATATTGCTCTTCCAGTGAGATGGTTAAAAAAATGGTCCATTGAGTTTTTGAAATAGGTATGAATTGTTATAAGGAGCGCAAGAATTCAGAGAAGTGCAGCAAAAATCATAGCATTATAATTTCCTCACATGATCACATAGGGAAAGACTAACATTTAAGCTTTGTTGACTTCCATAAATAGAGCAAAATATCTAACAGAAGAAGTAACATTTTAAATTTGTATCAGTATATATTTGCAATGCATAACAATTGTACTCATCATGGGGAATTAGTATTCATGCAGAACATGTCTTAATGTTTTACTTTCCCTTCTGTCCTTCTGACCTTCTGCACAAAGAATCTGGATTTGTACACTGCACCTTTGTATTTCAGAGTTTAATAGAAACATAAGAGATACATTCACTTGCTTTAACGCTTTCTCTGAATCTATAGGAAATTCATTGATATTGTCATGTTAGAGTAAAAGCTCACATTCTTTGAAGAATATCAGTTGAAGATGACCCACCCCATTGCATGCTTATAGCATCATTTTCCATTCCATTGTTTTCATCATGTCTGCCTTCTGGATCTGCTTTACCTTACATGATGGTGTCATGAGCATTTTTATACAGTTGTGTAATAGATATGCGTGCACTTTTGTTAATGTGCGGCCAGGGGAACCTGCTGTGTGGCAGCAAATGCGTATGACCGACTTGTTAGACACTGTCATGTTATTGCTGATCAGGATGGGTCCAACTTACATGCTCATAGAAATGTATGAGAGTCCACTTTTCTATAAGTTTGCAAAATTTAGGACTACCAACCCTTTCTAAACGTTGCCAATTTTGATTTAAATTTGTATAATTATGTATTTTTAGTTTTCCGATGCCTGTCTTTATGCTAAGTAAAGCTAGTGGTATTTTTTAGCCATTTGAAGAAATTATTTTGGTATCTGTTCAAGTCTTTCACCTGTTTCAATTTTTTAGCATGACGGGTAGAAGTTAGATAAAAAACAAATATCTTTCCCGATTTACACTTTGAAAAAAAATAGTTAAGTAGATTCAAATGTATTAATGTGTTAATATATTAAATATGCATTAATATATTTTAAAAGCTATATAGAAACATAAATATATATATATGCCTTTGTATATAGCTCCACTTACTCAGAAATGGCTCATTTCCTGTTTATTATCTCTTATCTATTTTTCAACTCAAAATATATTGCAGTACAACTAAAAAATATCCTAAAAAAAAAAATTGGGCTTCATGGAAAGTTTTAAGATCACAGTTGTTCCATCAGTAGATATTGTTTTTTGTTTTCTGAAGCTGTTTGTTTTGAGATTACAAAGAGATAGTGTATAAAATTGCTAGTTTAACAAATTCAAAGAACTTACTGGAGTCAAGTTCAAAACACTCTAGGTTGGACAAAATAAAAATCACAAAGGATAAACGAGACGGGAGATTTTCTGTTCCTCATGTGTTTCCATAATGCCTTCACACTACTTATAATAGCCATTCAACTGTGTCACTGACTGATGAGTTAGACTACAACATATTGGATAAAAGGTTCAATTTTTATGATCCTTTAATGAATCGATTTAAATGAGAGCTTCAGTACACCCAGATACACCCCAGAGATAAAAAAGATAAATTTCAGTAACATGCTAAAAATTTTAAAAATTAAAACTAAATAAATTTTAATGTGATTAGATTAATCTCTCATATAGAAATGCAGACCATCAGTGCATAAGAAAGAGAAAACTATTTTAGTGTTGAGTTGGTATTTAGGATGAGAATTGCAATGTAAATGTTAAAAGAATGGACAGAGAATTTGGATGTGACTTTTTCATTTTGCTCAATTTGCTCTATTATGATGAACTTACTCAGAGCTCAAGGGCCTTAACTGTGTCAAAAACAATAGTCACTTCTCTGTCCTCTAGAGGGTAATTATTAGCACAGCCTCTGTAATCAGCATATTGCAGCATATGGTGGCTGGAGGGCTTCATCCTCGTTATGCCCTGTTGAAAAATAGCCTAGGGAATTCTAGTGTCCGTGTGCAGAAGAAGCTATCTACCCTTGTCTAGGACCAGGTAATGATCTTCAGAGCATTATTTTATGGCTGAATGAGCACCTTGTTCACTTAAATATTAAACTCCTTCCAATAAACCTGAAAACTTCATGAATGTGAGATTCTAATAAAAAATTGAAATCCTTTTGCCTCATTTAAGTATTCCAGAACTACTTCTAAAACTGAACTTTTGGAAAATCTATTTCTTAGTGACATAAAATTAGAAAACAGTTAGTTTAATCTCTCATATGGAAATGCAGACCATCAGGGCATAAGAAAGAGAAAACTATTTTAGTGTTGAATTGGTGTGAGTCCTCTATGAAAAATTCTGTTGGAAAATGATTATACGTTTAAAAATAGGGAAAATCACTACTGTTGGTATTCAAAATAATTTTATATTGTTCAGTCAGAACCAGTTCGTGGATTCACATTTTTTAGACAATAATACACTATAGTATTCACAATTTTGTGCAAGAAGATTTCTAGCGGTAAATGGTTATAAGCAATAATAATACTAATAATAATAATAAAAAGGTAACATACTGAAACATATGCTTTCAGTTACAAGGGCCAGGGGGTGTTCTTGGAGGGTTTAAAGCAGTGAGGGTTTACATGAACATTTGTATCTAAAGTAATAGGAAAGTTACTTATTACACAAATGTAGCAAAGAAGTGAAGAAATCTGACATCTACACCAACGCTTAAGTTATACAATGAAGAAATGCAGTTTCTTGTTTACCACAATTATTATTGTTAATTTATTATTTATAAAGGTTTGCTGTGGTTATTGTCTACATGTAGGAAAGACATGGTATTTACAGAGATAAGTGTTTTGTATTTGCTCAAGAAATAAAGCTTTTCTGATATATATTTAAATAATTGTATTGTTACTTAATGTTGAAACATTTGACCTCTTCTGGATATTATAAAACAAAAATAATATTATGAGTCAAAAACCTCTGAGTAAAATAATTGCAAAGTGAACAGAACAAAACATTCATTCCAATAACACAATTCAGGCAAAACAGGAACAAAAGTATTGAGACATTTATAGTCCTTGTGAAATTATACAAACAGAAGAAAAATAAAAAATTAGGTAGCTAAATCTGAGTAAGAATAAATACAAAATATGTTTTCATATATCTATAAAAAGTCTGCTTTTAAAATTGTTCCAAAATACAGATATTGAACAGATAGGACTAGATCTTTGGAAAAATTACAAAGAACATGCTATTAGATAATCTTATCACCACATTACAATAATAATGCTCCACATATAGTACTGAAAAGCACCACTTAATATTAAGTAAGTTGCTCTTTTTGTTATGTCAGGCAAGTTTTCTATTTTTTTAAATGTAGATATGTCACACATAAAATAGGTTTCAGGCAAAAGGTAAAATTTATGATTTTGTGAATTTTCTAAGTAATAAAATAATGTTTATTAAAGTATACTCATTCTTTAAATAAATATTGATCGATATATGTTAACATTAGGGACAAAGGTCTTTATCTTAAGGTGTAAAATATTAACAATCAAGATAGACTGATTCCTATCCTTACGAATCTTTAATCATGAGAAAATATCACGGGGAGACTCTAGCATTATTTTATGAAGATACTGTATATTTTGCAGAAATTTTCTCTCATTGAATCTTTTTCAAGGTTAACACGTAACATATGATAAAAGTGTAGTGAAGGAAAGGGAAAAATCAGCCTACTTTATAAAAACTCATTTCAATGTTTATATTTCAAGCTATATTCTGTAATTTGATCTTTATTTCTACCATAAAATCACTAAATTTATGATGTAAAAGTTGTCATGATTTCTGTAAATACTAAAGCCCTCATTTTGAGGAGAGTAATGTGAACAATTTTTGATCATAAAATCCAACAGCAGCAGCAAGAGAAATAGTAGTGAAACAGTGATAGTAAGGTCACGCAATGTTGAATGTACCCACTGTGAAATACTAAACACTGAATCAGTACATGCATTGTTTAGCATGAAATAATATGATGTTGTTATGATAAACATTGTGCATTTTATGGTTTCAGAATTTGAAAACTCGTCAATTCTATATTTAACACTTCACTACAAAGAACATTAAAAAAACTTTTTGCTCTCTCCCATCTTGTGTTATTTTGTCAAATGGGGACTGATTTAATAACATAAATCGTGCTGGAAAATGATTTCTCTTTTGTCCCTTGAGAAACCTATAAATAACTTGGAGAAAATATTAGATAACAGTGTTCATGTAACAACAACAAAAAAAATCAAAGATAATCGGTTAGACATTTTGGCTGTAGAAAGCAAGAAAGTCAGTCTAACAAGGAACCTGGCTTTCAGATCAGAATAGTTTTATAGACGGTAGGATAAAAGAAGATTTAAAATTGGAGCCACAGGTTCAAAGAGAAACACTGAACTTTTAGCCCAGACATTGTGACACACATGCATAACCGGAGCTAGTTGAGAAACAGGACGATTATATTTGAGATCCCCTTGGAAAATTTAGTGCAGTCTTAAGATAAAAAAAAAAAAAGCTAGGGATAAATCTCTCTAAAAACTAAAAAAAGAAAAGAAAATGGAGAAGGATGTACCTCAATGGTAAAAATGCTCTGGATTTTGAGTCTCAGCACTACAAAATAAATAAATGAATAAAAGTTGAGATATTATTTTTTACATTACACAAATCATCTAGATACTTAATAGGCAGCGTAGAAATTCTGTTTTGTGCCTGAGGCATCCCACCCTAAAAGTTACCAGTGAGGAGAAAAATCTCCACAAAGCTCTGTAGTGAGCTTTCTATTTATTTATTTTTTTATTTATTTGGTATCAAGTCTGACTGCGCAGCTTGGACTCCTAGAGATCCTCCTTTCTCAGCCTCCCCAGTTATGGGATCACAGGCAAGTGCCACCACACCCATTGTAAGTGGCCAGCTCAGAGCGGGGCCTCCACGGCATGTGGCACTGAGGTTTTACTGTATTTGCCAGCTACTTATCTGACAGATTTTTAATATACAGAATGAATAAATGATTTATAAAATTTAAGGCTGAAAGAAGAAACAATCCAATCAATAAATGGTGGAAAGAAACTGAAGACACTTCTCAAAATGCTCAATATGTACTTTAACAATTTTCATCAGGTAAAGGCAAATCAGCACTGCACGGATATACAATTTCAATTTAGTTGGAATGCCTATCATTAAGAAAAAAAAATCTTGTGAGGATGTGGAGAAGAAACCCTTTAATTACTAGTGGGTATGAAAATCCCTACAGTCACTATGGGGGTCAGTATGGAGGTTTCTTGAAACACCAAAAATAGAATTAATGTGTGATCCATTAATGTCAGTCTTCTATGTATATATGAAGGAGTAAAAAATCAGTATACTATAGTGATACCTACATAACTATTCTCTTTCTTTCTTTTTCCTTTTTTTTTTTTTGTCTTATGTGACATGCTACCACTGACTTGAGCTTACTTTGTAGCCAAGGCCTTTCCTGGTCTCCAGCTCACAACAATCCTCTTTCCTCAGCCTACCCAGTACTGGGATTGCAGGCACTTGCCACCATGCTCAGGTTTATGTATCTATTATTGTGGCCCAAAAAATTCACCAATTAATTCAAGTTAAGGAATCAACCTAGATCTTGGCAAGAGATGAAGGCTGAAGAAAAAGCATGAACACACATTGGAGGATGAGCCGTAAGACACAACTACGCCATCTGTAGAGAAATGGAGCCGGAAATCACTATACTCATCAAAGTAAGCCTGATTCAGAAAGATGGTTTCTTTTGTTCTCTGATACAGAAGGAAAGAAAGAAAGAAAGAAATAGAGAGAGAGAGAGAGAGAGAGAGAGAGAGAGAGAGAGAGAGAGAGAAAGGGCGAAAGCTAAAATAACAATAGTTTCC
>NDGN011540807.1:2056-18954 GCA_002564285.1 Tympanoctomys barrerae | reverse complement strand
TTCCTCTGTGGCTCCATAATCTCCTTGATCAGAAAATTTGGGACATCACTGAGTTATAGGATGCTACAGTACAGGTTCTCTTGTGTCTTGAGTCCTTACTGACTTGAAAGGCTAGGACCAAAATGTTGGCTTTCCTTGCAGTCCTTCTTTTCTCTAATTTTTGGTCTGCAGACTTAGGTTGTTAACCCTTCAGAAAAGAAGCTCATCATTATTACCCTACAACACTGGCAGTTGAGCTCAACCTCACTATCTGCCTGAATATCAAACTTCTTAGACATAACATGGAATAGGCATTTTCCATCAAGTATTGCTATGTTAAACTTTTTTTATGTTTAACTTTAAGTCCCTGCAGAATACTAAGAAAAAAACATTAAAAAGATACAAAATATTTTAAAAATAGCAATAAACAATTACATATGTTTACTCAGAAATTTAGAAATCTAACCATATACAGCATTGTATCAGGACAGTCCTATGACATTTTTTTCTTATCTGTCTTTTCATTTATTACCTTTTTCTAAAAAAAAACCCAAACATTTACTTGAGAGATAGTATGGCAGTAATTGGTATGACATGACAAGCAGTACATACTTAGAAGACCAGACTGAAAGACATTCCAAGCATGACCCTATCATTGCTATCTTCAGTGCATTTGCTTAGTTCACAGGTATTACCATAGATAGTCAGGGTGAGAATCCTACCAATTAACTGCTAGTTTCAAAAACCTGCTGAAGATTCTCAGCATCATTGCCTTAAGCATCTTGTCGCACACTTTTTTTTTTTTTTTGCACACTCTTAATTGAGTTCTGAGTGAGAGATTTTTGAGAGAAGCTTTTTTTTTTTCTTTTGTAGTATCAGGGATTGAACTCAGGACCCCGTGCTTGCCAGGCAGGCTCTTTTCTACTGAGCTATCTTCCCAGCCATTAGAGAAACTTTTCGTTGGAGGAATCCATATGCAAAATGGAAAAGCCATGCAGTCTTTTCTGTCTCTGTAGGTCTTACACATGACAGTTAATTATATTTTGAAGTCAATTGCTAATGAATTTAAGTTTTCTTTGTTGGTGGGATTTGGTAAGGAGAGGAAATAGTCTAGGTGGCTACCTTTTTCAGTGAGTAGCTATTGATTTTTACATTAATCTGCTTCAAGGGCTCCTTTTTTAGTTCTTGGGAAAAGGTAAAATTCCATAACAGGATGAATGGAAAGTAACAATAGCTAATACCTTGTACATTATTAGCTTTAAAGTAGTTAATTAGGATGCACGATATGGGCATAAAAATTCTCTAATCAGCATGAGTGCAAACCTTCCTTTTCTATGAATTAAGAGGCACGAGTAGCATAGTCTTTAAGAGGCACAGAGGCACTAGATCTTGCAGTTTTTCTCCTTCCCCTTCCTTCCTTTCCTCAAGGGCTTCTTGTGCCTATACTTTCGAGTCACCAGATCTGTTGGTTTGGGAAACACTGGAGGTCATTACTGGGCAGAGCCCCGAACTTCCCTGATATTGACTTTACTTGTAGAGATCAGACTTGGTGTGCGTGGTTTCGGGGGTAGATTTCATGAATTATCTTCTCTTTTCAATAACACACATCTGTGGAATCGTGCTGCACTTCCACGCCCTAGAAATGGCTGAAGATGACTTCATGTGCTTTTTGTTATGTTTTGCTTAACAAGGAGAAATTGTCTCAAGGAGAAATTGCTGGTTTGGCAATTTTTTTTCTAGTGTTTATTTCTGCTGCAAATAGCCACAAAAATATCGCTAAAAGTTTGATTCAGTGTGGGTAACATAAAATGATACTCTGTACCTCCTAATCTTGAACTTTATAAATCAGTTTCTCATCCTCAGAGGAATTTTTTTAAAAGATGTTGTTTCCTGCACAATTATTGCCTCCTTTGATCTTACACTACATTTGGTCTTTCAGATAAGAGAGACCAATAATTCCTCAGCTATAACTTCAGCAGCACAGATAACTATCGTGCATTGTGTGACATGTAATTCATTATTCAATTGTGAATAACAACTGTGGTCCTATATTAAATGTTTTACAGCTCATCTCTCTGTGGCTTACTGAGTTAATATAACATTTATGGTCATTTTTTTGTGTCCAATAATAGGGATAGAAAATGTTTTATGTTGTTTAATGGCATGTAATATTTAAAACATTGTAAAAGAGAATAATTATAGTAAAGCAAACCTACATATGTAGCTTGGTTATTTTATTTTATCCTCTCCAATAAAGGGGCCTCATTTCTTTGATGTGTCTAATAATTTTCATTATTGTCTTTTGGGTGAACTAGATGAATATGAAGAAGCCACGATTCAGCCTTCATAAATCTCGCGATTCGCATTTACCGACGTTCCATCAGTCCTCCTTTATCCACTTTATAATGCACTCTTGAATTATTTGCCTCCATAAAGCCTTCTTGGGAATGTAGCAGAAAAACAAAAGATGGTTTCAAGATCGGATCACATGCTTAAGGACAATCTTCCTACAGTTTTCAGTTCACCAAATAAAGACTTAGCAGTCTGGAGATGGCTGGAGAAGTGGTTTCCTAATTTTGATCCTTTGGCAAGCTGAAATTCCACCTGCTAGGATTTAACAGTGTGGAGATTGTTGTCCAGTGAACATTTTTTTGTGACTTTCTGTTTTGTGCTCAATAAAGCAGATTGTACTGCTGTGCGGGAAAAAGTTTAACTTGCTGCTCATTTGAGTATTAATCTATCAAAATATTTCCTGGACTTATTGTACAGACTAACAAAAAAGCTATTATACATTTACTATCAGCAAGTTCTTAGTTCATTAAAAACTTGATATTTTTAATGTCTTAATTGAATGGTTTTATTTTTTGGCTTCTTGTAGACATTATTTTCAGACTATTAGTGTATTAAGAAAAGGTTAATTTGTAGCTTGAATTGGATTTTTGTTACAAATTGAAAAGCCTTTTTGTAGCCCACGAGCTTGTTTTTTCCCCAGACTATTCCTTTTCCCTACCAGCACTCCTTGTACCCTCACCCCCAAAAGGAGCCCTCTCTCTGTTTTTTACTCCTTGCCAGGAAAGTAACCACTCTGTCAGATAGCTTATATTCAATTTTTAGGGCCAGTTGTTTTCCAAATACTTCAGGAGGGTTGTAGATGTTTAGTATGCCAGCAAAGAAGAGTGATAAAGGTCACATTTTCTAGCATAGAATTTAGGGTAGAAGTGTGCTTACCTACGACATAAATTTTAACTCCTGATCAAAAAGATTTTAATTTTTACCCCAAAATCATTTCAGATGATAATATATACAGAGTTCATTTCTAATGTCTGTAGTTAGTATAAAAATGTGGATTAGAGAATCTTTAATTGTTTTCCTCTAATCATCTTTGGGGGTTATGTGGTTATTGCTATTGTTGTTGTTTTTGCTTATCTTGTGCATTTTTTTTTTTCAGAGAAGGTTTCAAGTTTAAACTTGGAAACTAATTTAGAAAATTAGCCTGGACTAATTCCAACCTTAAAAACACAAAACAAGAGTTGGCCTTGAATCCTATTGTCCTTTTTTTGTTGTTGCTCAAAGGCAATTAGCTTGTGCATATGTGTGTTATGTATGCATGATTTGTGTGTATTGCAAGTAAGAAACTTTATTGAAAGAAAGGACCATGGGGAATAAGGCCAAATTATCAGTTAAATTTGGACTATATCAGATGACCTGACTGTTTATCTTTATAGCACATTCCAGTTTTTTGAACAACAATTTTTAAAAAAATATGAAAGTAAATCTTCACTTCCTAAAGGCAACAGGCATTGCTCACGTTAGCAACCTGCACAAAACCTACACAGAGGTTTTTTCAGAATCAAACCCATGCCTGACAATGGCGCTTTCTATAAACTTCTTTGCAAAGTTCTTGTGAACTATTTGTTTTGCAGAACTGTTATGATGCTGCAATAAAAGGAGCAATTGTTTTAAAATCAAGACTTAGTTCTGTCCATGCACACCTGTAATTCCAGCCTTTTGGAAAGTTGAAGTGGGAAAAGCCAAGTTCTAGACAAGCGTGAGTATCTTAGTGAGACCCTGTCTCAAAATAAAAATATATGTGGATGCGTAACTGAATATGTAATTCAGTGTTAGAGCACTTAGCTAACATGCCTGAGACCCTAGATTCAATCCCTAGTACCACAAAGACACCTCAGTGCAGAATCTTTTAGCTACAAGAAGTCTTGGAAAAGTTACATTGTTTGTTTTGAATTCCAGTGTTGTTTATTGGGCACAAGATGTCAGGTGTGGGGCAGGGTGTCACTGCCCATTTCCACAGTAAAGTAAGGCTTATTCATGTGCTAAAAGTAGCTGCACCCACATGTGAATTAGTATGCTGACTTCAAAAGTAGAATTGGCCTCTCCAAACAGTAAGATAAATATGATGTGTATCAAAGTTGTGGTTAAAATAATACAAAAGTTAAACTCACAGGTGTAGAGAGAAGTGGTGATCTTGGGAGCTGCCCAGAGATGCCAGCCTTGAGCATCATTTAAATCCTGCAAGCAGGCAGACCCCGGGGAGGCCAGCACCCCTCATGGTGATGAATGGGAGCCTGCCTGCTTCGATCCAGATAAGCGTTCACAGTGCCTCTGGCAGTGTGTGGGGCCAGCCCACATTGGGCAATAAGGTTGGTGAAGTGTGGGGTACAGGTGCCTCAGAGGTGACATGTGGGCAGGGTCAAGCCCTGTGGCCAGAGGCCAATCAGGAAGAGTTGGTCCTATGGTCATTCCCCATATTTGGCACTCTGAGAAAGGAGTGTTTCCTGCTAATATGGACACTGCAGCAGCCGGGCAATAGGGCCTGGGAGGGGAGCCTGTGGTCACTGCAGACCAGATATCACTCAGCTCCAGGCCCTTGTTTCCAATCTTCAATGTCCCAGGGAGAAAAGGGGGTCCCAGAGGCTTGACTGGGAGTGGGAGTGAAAGAAGGCTGGCTCAAGCCTCTGGGGTCAGCTGTGGCCTTTCTGACGTGGGGCCAGCATGCAGCAGGAGCCAGGAGAAGCAGCAGACAGCGTGGAAGTGGGGTCACCATACAAGGAGACAGAGGGCACACGCTGGGGATGATGGCTGGCTGCTAAGACAGCACGGACTGCTGTACCTCCTTCTGCAGCGACTGTCGTGTCACCAGCAGACGAACCGCCTCTTTTGAGAGCTTGTTGAGCCGCTTCCAGGCTTGGTCGTGTGTGACCATGGTCATGTTCCAGCCATTTACTGCATGATTTTGTCTCCAATCTGCAGCCCAGCAACTTTAGCAGGGCTTCCTTTGGATACCTGGGTGACATAGGTGCCCTTATCTGTCTTGTCTTCGGAGAAGGGGTTCTGAGAGGGATCCTGGTCAATTCCACCTCCAATGCTAAACCCCAGAATTAAGTTCTCTCCCAACTTATGAATTTCAACTCTGCACCACAGTGGTGACCGGTTGGTCTGGGATGTAGGACATCTCGATCCAAATATCACAGACAGGAATACTTGGTGAAGCCCGAAGTGAAAATGACAAGTCATGTAGTTTGTTTCTGACATGTTTCTTCTGTGTAAGCGATCAATACTACATCTCTTACATTGGCTATTTGAGGACAAAAGATTAAATTTATGAAATTACTTAATAGTAGTCATGCAGCACATAGTAGTTACATGGCAATTTTTTTCTTTTGTTACTGGGAATTGAACTCAGGACGTTGCACTCAGGAACAGCACCGCTGCTGGCCTGCAGCATATTTTGTGTCTATGGGAAAAGAAGAGACAAGTTATCATTGATTAAGCACTCAGCCATCTTTTGCCATATGCCATTACCTTTAGTGTAGTTTTGCATTTCCTCAGTAACCATCAGTGTGGCTCAAGATCAGGTATTCATCTGCCTGTGTCATGTAATTGAATTCAGATGAGGAAACGAAGGATAGATAGTGGCCCCTCCTAAAGCTTAGGGCAAGAGGCCTGACTGTCCTGAGTCTTCTCTTTCTGGAGATCCTAATAGGATGCTGGATCTTAGTACTTCTTTACTGTGCAGTGACTATTTTCTGAAATATTTTTCTTGTAGATTCTCTGGGGCCTCATGTAGCTTCCCACACTATCAACAAATCGACAATTCCCAGCACGACTAGAATTTCATTTCCTTTATAAAATTACAGTAATTCTCAGAGGTTTTGCAGATAGAAAGAGTTGGAGACAGCCATGGCTGCTTCCCTCTGTTCACCTGGCCTGCTCTTTTCTTTTCTTTTTCCTCAGATACATTTTTTATTTTATAAAGAGAGTACAAAAGAGTATTAAAACAGAAAAATTACAAGTGATACAGAATTTCAGCTGACAAAGTAATATGAATTTCACAGTATTTTTTGTAATGCTTAGTGTTATCTTCCAATCAGTCATTCATGTTACCAGATGTATACATGCAAAATTGCAAGAAGAAAAAGAGAAAGAAATATATAAGAAATAAAGAGGAGAAAAAAGAGAAATCATGGAAAAGGCAAACAAAACAAATTAGGCATTGTCTGCTCCTTTCCATAGACCAACAGAAATCCATGGTACAGTTATCCAATCCATCCTGCTTACATATATAGACAAATCTCTTTCTCCCACTCCCTCTCCTGTACTTCTCCTAAACTCTTGCATTTTGAATAAGTTCATTCCCTTTTCACAGTATGTATTGTACACTTTAGATTCCATTTTTCTCTTTCAGGTTCTCACACTAAGGAGGCAATACAATGTTCACACATGCTGGTCTGATTTATTTTGATTAAGAGTATGGTCTTTAGTTGTATCCATTTACCAACAAAAGTCAAAAATTTATCCTGTTTTATAGTTGAACACTCCATTGTGTAAAAATACCACATCTTCTTTATCCATTCCTTAGTTGATGGGCATCTGGGTTGTTTTCAGAATATAGCTATGACAAATTTATGTATATTGTGCATAACAGTGGTTTTCATCTGGTATATTTGTACATGAACATAGCATACTTTGCTATTTTTCACCCTCCTGTTCCCACTGTCTTTCCATTTACTCACTGTTGTGAAGGAGGTGCCTGGAAACAGGTGAGCCTCGGGAAGTTTAGGGGCCCTTATTCTGGTCTTCATTTTTTAAAACAGGCATGTTAACATCACCTCTTCAGCCCTGTGAACAGCACGTGAGAGGAGATGCTGTGCCCCTCTGTACTCAGCACAGTGTAGACATACAGTCACTCACTGTTTAGAATGAAGAGCAAGGAAGATGCGTTTATTAAGGATAGAAGAATTTGGGATGTCATACTTCTCATTGAGCAAAGAAAAATGTTGCTGATAGAGATGCAATTTCTCTCTCTACCCCATTTCTCCAAGCCCCTATCTTTACCAGGCTGGGGAGAAGAATTGGGCTGGTGGCGTCTGTACCTGTTCCATGGTTGTGCTTGGAGCCACTGGTGGTTCTGACAATTGCAGGAGGCCTTGGCAGGATTTTCTGCACTGGTTTCTCAATGAGTTGAAACTCTTTCAGATTCCCAGCTCACATATGGCCTCCACACAGACCTGGCAGTTTCCATGGTAATGCAGGCTGAGAAAGGTGGAGTCTGGAAAACTCATAAAAGTAGACTGAATGTAAAGGAAAATCAATCTTCTCCTTCTTTGGACCAAGTTGATGAGAATTATTCCCTCCGATTCTCCATAAACTGGAACACAGATTAGGACACTAATCCTACTGTAATGCCATTTTGAAGACAAATACTGACATTTGTGACATTTAAATAACAGTTGAGGTCTGCTATTAAACCAGAGCCTCCAACGGTTTCACCTTTGCCCCTGTGTGCTGTTACCCTGGGTCCAGGGCATGCAAATATCCTTATTAATGCATTTCTGCTTTACAGTGCCACATGACTATTTAGTTTGCCTGGATATGTTGCTTCGTGTGAACTGTGCACCAAGCACAAACTTTATTTCAAAACTTCTAAGTGTGCCACACCGTGAAGGTTTTTCTTAGGTTGTTTTTATATAGCTAAAATTAAAAAAATTGAGTCAATCATGCAAAAACTCTTCTTGTGAGTGAGAAAGTATTCTCTTGAACAAAAGCCATCTAAAAATACATGATGCCATTTATCCATTCATTCAATAAACAACTTGAAAATTTTTTTTGAGACAGTGTTTTCCTATAGTATTCCCAATAGTTTTCCTTATTGGAGAGGGGCCGGGGAGATAGCTCAGTAGAATAAGCACTTGCCCGGCAAGCTCAAGAGCCTGAGTTCAATCCCCACTTCCGAAAAAAAAAAAATCAATGCGTATTGGAGGCTCAGTCTGGCCTCCAATTCATGGTGATCTTTCTGCCTCAGCCTCCTGAGTTCTAGAATTACAAGTATGCAACCTAGTGCCTGGATAAAGGACTTTTAATGTATTATATGCAGAAGTGGATCAGAAACAAGAAAAATTGTGTCTGCCAAGCTTAAAGGCATGTAGCTGTGTCCTTGTATGACATGGTTTGCTTAGTTATGCAGGCTGGCATGCTTATAATATTATTCTTTGCCTAATTGCACATACAAAAATCTTTACTGGTTTCAAGAAGGAGATTCTTATTGTAGTTACATTAACTAAAAATATTAGATACTAGGGGATATGGATTTTGTTCTACTCAAATATAATTTAAAAATCAGTGCTGGTATTAAAATCAGGAATAGCTTTCTCTTCAAGTCTGGGTATTTTTCTAAGTATGAGAAAATACTGTTTGCTATATTTTTATCACTGCATTTTAGTTCCTTTTTATTTTAGGGAAGGGTCTACAAGGTGTTCAGAGTCTCACTACTAGATCAGACTCATAGTGACCCACCTGTTTACAGCCTCCTAAGAGTTGGGATTACAGGCATGTGCCACCATGCCTTGTCTCCATTGTAGCCTCAGTGCACCCTGGGGCTGGGGCCTGCACAGCAGGTCTGGGGATTGAACCCTTGGGGATCTAACCCCCAGCCCATGCACATGCTTGCAGGTGCTTTAATCCACTGAGCTATTTGGTTAGCCCTGCGTTTTAGTTC
This sequence comes from Tympanoctomys barrerae, assembly GCA_002564285.1. NCBI lineage: Eukaryota > Metazoa > Chordata > Mammalia > Rodentia > Octodontidae > Tympanoctomys > Tympanoctomys barrerae. Next base: position 9,962 of record NDGN011540807.1, on the reverse strand, counting down.
CTAAACACCAAGGAATCTTCTCCATGTCTGATAGTTTGATTACTTTACAATTAAGGTCACTTCAAGAACTGAATCTGTTCCAGCTTGGCATTAAGCTCATTCTATCTTAACACTAGAAAGACAAGTTTGATGATTGGTTCTCCTGGTTTCTAGATGTATGAAATTTAGCAAAATGCTCAACTTTCACAAACTTCCTGTTTCTCACCCATAAGATGGGTTAATAATATATATTACTGAATCAGAAGGAGGATTGAAACACAATTATGTGAAGCTAGTCAACATAGAGCTGGATACACTGTATGTCCTAATGCTATAGTCTCAATGCTTCAAAGATTTCCAATCCTACAAGTCTGTCTCTTCTACAACTCTGCCCCTGGAGGACCCCAACATGACACAGGCTTCTTCTAAGATAGTGGCTCTAAACCAGAGCTCTTTTGCTCCCCAGGAGACATTTGGCAATCTCAGGAAACTTAGGGTTGTTGTCAACTTTGAGGGAGGTAGTGGTGGTGAAAGCACCTGGTAGGTTGAGGCCAGGGATGCTGCTAAACAGCTGGGGGATATGGGAGTCCTCCTCATTCCCTTTCAGTGAAGAAGACATCCAATGTCAATGTGAGTAGCACAAAAGTTGAGTGGTGTGGAAGTTGAGAAACCTTGTCTTAGACTACCCTGAGGCTCTGGGTCTGTGATACAGTGCTATCTCCATTTATGAACTTAATTATTTCACAATTTTGGGGAAGATGGGCTTGTCTGTGTGCAGAAGATGGCCATGGTCATGTTTATCACTCAGTGTAGGTTTGCAAACGGAAGCAAGGATTTGCTGAACACTTGTTTGCAGACCAAATTGTTTGCAAATAGAAGTGTTTGTGAATCCAGGTACTGTACTTTTCTCAAATAGCCTCTTTCCAAAGTCTGTGCTTCTCAAAGCTGGGTCCAAGGGTGGCTGTTTGAGAAGGATATGGCAAAACGAGGGTATCATAAGCTTGGATTTGAATGATGGGGTGTTCCCTTCAAGTGTGGGGACTCTCGAATGTGAGGGATGAGGAAGAGACAGAGAGTGGCCCTTGGGCCAGCTGTCTCTTGCTGCCCTGTTGCAGTGAGAGTCTCCAAGGCATCTGAGGCTTCTAGGTCAGAACCTGGCCTTCCAAGGTGCACATGTCAAACCAAGAGAGCAAAATGTTTTATTTAATAGGTTGTTCGCTTGATTATAATCTTAAATATTTAGAGTATAATATGTAATCCCTTGATTACATTCTTATTCTGAGCCCCCCAAGTATTAGGAGTGGGTAGGTCTCTTAGATTCCTGAGACCTCGTATCCTCTGCTCTTTCCATCTGGGCTTACTTGGTCTCTGTTTTAGGCTTTGCCCTAAGAACACACTGAACTAAGTGCAGACGAGGCAGGAGTAGCTCTGTTGTGCATGTGTCATGTGCTGAGGCTGCACGTGGTTTGCCTCACATGCGGGTTGTTCCCGGGCATCATCATGATGCTGGTGGTCTGTGCTGTTGTTGAGACTTTCATAGTGATGATCCTGAGGATGACCTCATTTCCAGAGAACTTTACCTGCCATGCAGGCTTGGGCCTCTGGTAGTGATGTTAGCATGTCCGAGCTAAGAGGGGCTTTCAGAGCCCCTTCTGGGTGAGTTGGAACTGATATGCAGAGTCAGTACCCAAAGGTAGCTATAATGGGGGGTGCTGGATTATGATCTTTCAACATGGGGGAGGGGAGAGAGAAACAGAGAGAGAGAGAGAGAGAGAGAGAGAGAGAGAGAGAAACAGACACAGACAGAGTTAGAGACAGACACAGACATAGACACAGAGACAGGGACAGAAATCTGATGTAATCTGATCTGACTGAATTGTTTCACTTTAGTGGGAAGAGGGCTTCTGGGAATTGAACTCAGCTAACCTAGAACATGTTAAGTACACCATCGAGCCCTGAACTGTATCCCTGTCTTCCTGCGTGGGTTCCTGATAGGTTTCCAGGATCTGAAAGATCTGTCTCCCATCAGATACCTCAGTTCCTTCATGCAACTTCTCTCTGCTTAAGCGGCCTTGAGCTGGTTTCTCTCATGTGACCACAGGTGAGAGCATGTCCTAATCTTTTGAGTCCCCCCCTCTGGGTCAGACGGGGGGACTTCCCTCAGATGTTGGTACCTCACTTGCATGGAGATCTGGCCATGCTGATGGCACTGGGCAGAAGGATCGTGCAGTCATGGGACCAATTCTGGGTATCACATTCTGTCTGCCAGCAAGTCCCTCCATTATCCTCTGCAGTGAGCTTGACCACCAGGAACTATCCAACATTACTGGGTATATTTCATCCTAAACCACATCCTTCTAGTTGCAAAAATCAGAGTGATTTAGATCATGTTTTTCCATGTGATATGTGTTATTTTCTAGAAATTTCCAGTTTAGGTAGTGTATGCATGCTTTCACAGATCCAATTAAATCTCCCCAGATTAGTGGAGACTTGCATTTGAAGAATTTATTTATTTATTTATTTTGAATGTATTTAGTACAGGGTCTACAGGATCTACAGAGTCTCACTGCATAGATCAGACTTGTAGTGATCCTCCTGTTATCAGCCTCCCAAGCACTGGGACTACAGGTACATGCCACTACACCCAGTCTCATTTGCTGTGTCAATGAGCCCCAGGGGCAGGGCCAACATGGTACAGTAGGGATCGAACCCAGTCCATGTGCTCTGCCTAAGCAGGTGCTGTTTGAAGAATTTATGAGTAATAGATAAGGACACCATTTCACCTGACAAGTGAAGTTTCCTGGATGTAATCTTGAATTCATATGATTACAGACTAAGTGGTAGGAAAGTACACAAGTGCAGAGGGAGTGAGACGCTGGCCTAATGACCAAACTTGGAGGACTTGAGTGGAGATGTGTCATTGTTTCTTATTTTACCAACAAGGAAACTGAAGCCTCAATTGATGGTGAAAGTGGGATTTGAGTTCAAGCCTCTCTGATTGCAAAAGAATAAGAAGGGCACTAGACATTGAGGTTGGCCAGTAGCAAAACCTCTAATTTTTATGGAAAGAAAATGCTGGAAGTCATTTTTACAAAATTGGTGGCATGCCTAAGTTTTAGGAAGTCACTTATGAATTCTGTTATGATCTTTAACAATTATAAGTGTGTCTTATGGGGCCATCTGAGATACTTCTTCCTATTTTCTCTCTGTTTAGTTACTTGAGGATTTGTGAGATATCAAAGATTCATTCAGACAGTCCAAGTTTGGTTAAGGACAAACAAGTCAAAATGGCTTTTAGATCTAAGCAGCTTAGACAGTTAACTGGATGGCTCACACTCTCTCCCATTCTTGCCAGCGTTCTTTTAGTTTCCTCTGTTTGTCTGTTTTTCTTCTCATCTTTATCCAGGCTACTTACTCAATGTCTCCCAGATTATCTGGATAGGTTTGTCTTTTAAAGTTTTCTTACTTATAACTTCAGGATAGCTGTCTGGCTAACCATCTTATCTATGCTAATATTCTTGTGAAGATGACTTAAAATTGCAAAAATTAATTCCTTGACCTCCAAAATATTCTATTCATGATTTTTCAGGCTTAGCCTGGCTACAATTTTTAATTCAAGCATTTAATATAAATATAGATGCATGGATAAAAAGCTACAACAGTGTCATGATACAGATAATTCTGTGCCAACAGTTTTAGGACTTACTTTTGTTTATTACTAAGATTTTCCAAGTAGTGGGCATAGCCATGATCACATCAAATAGGGACATGTTATAGTGGTTGTTGAGTAATTAGATTTTTTTTTGAAAATTATGGATTTAATCAACAAACAACAACAATTAAACTCTTATAAATTCTACTAGTTGTCAGAGAAAAGTGAAAGACTAATCAAAGATCTTTGTCCACAGTAGGAAAAAAAAGATGAATCTTTTCATCACTCAGTGGTGTAGGGATGTTCAAAATATATTTTTTTCTTCATACCCCTAGGAATTATTTATTGGCCAGAGGAGAGAGTGGACAAAAAAAACTCTTTTGAAGTTAAACATCTTGCTTGAATGAGCAGACACAGTGCATCAAATCAAAGTAATAAAAAGACAAATGCTTTATTAAATCTTTATCACTATATTGTGCACCAATAGCATGATACAATTAAACATCCAGTTGTTAGTCTTTCCACTTGAAGAGGAGTTCACAGGCATTCATTATTAAAAGGTTTGCACAAACATGAATACACTGCTGTATTACTTCCAAGTTTCTCAGTAGTGTCTCCTTCCTGTTTTGCTATAATTGTTAGGGATGTCTTGGCTGCTGCTTCATGGCTGGATAGTAATGAATTCTTTTCATCTTCAAAGTACCTGTAAGGCACTAACATGATTAATATTCAGAAAACCACTCTGAGGTATGCACTGGAAGTGGCATATTCTTATCAAAAGCATACAAACAAAATAACTTGAGGGCCAGCTGGACAGTGCAGTGGACTAAAGTGCCTGCTTAGGCAGATACAGGGACCAGGGTTCAATCCCTGGTGTGCCATGCAAGCCCCACCCCCGGGGCGCAGAGATGGAGACACTAGACTTGGATTGGTGGTGTGCACCTATAATCCCAGCTCTTGGGAGGCTGAAAACAAGAGGATCACTATGAGACCGATCTACGTAGTGAGACCCTGTAGATCCTGTAGACCTTGTACTAAATACATAAAAAATAAAAAAATAATAAAAAATGGAAGAAAGTAACTTGAAGTTGTATTTATTTTGAATGTTGGTAATGAACAGTTTGCTTTTCAGTGGTGGGGCTTTCAGCTCTCTAAGCTGATATTTTGCCTCTGTGTTTATCCATCTGCACCCTCCTTAGATGTTACCAATTTAGTCCTCATTGTAAGAAACATTTTTCAGTACCCAAAATAATCACCATGACCATCATTAGAAAAATGTACATGAATTATAGAGGATCTGACTGAGAATCCTATCAGGTAGGTTCTTTCTAGGTCTTTTTGTTTTAATGGGCACCACTAGGTGCTGAATTGTGTTCTCATTTAATCCCTGAACAAAATTATTCTTGCAAGAACTTAATTCAGGTTGGACTACTTTGTGTGTAAAAAACCCAACGGCCTCTGAATCCATTACGCTTTATAGCCTTCATCCTGTTCAGTTTACATTACCTAACTCATGGCTGAAATAATTGGAGTTCATTGAACTAAAAAGGGAAAAGAAGGCTTATCCTGTTTCCCCCAAGCCAAGGAAAATTTGGTGAATTGGCAAATTGGCAAATTATTGCTTTCTTTTGACATCACCATCTCACTGTTGCCCAAAAATGATTTCTTCCCTTTCTTTGTTAAATTCTTGCTCTTTTACTGCACTTAGCAATGTCAAAGGCAAGTAATCTAATAAAGGAATCCATGCAAGACTGTAAATGACTATGCCAGGATGGTGGCTTGTCTGTACCCTTAGCATCTGTGAAATCATGGAGAGATTTTTCTTTTTCTTTCTTTTTTTTTTTTTAGGGGGAACATAATTTTAGGCATGCATGGAATCTTTCAAATCATTGCACAGTTGGGATTATTGGCTTATACACTATGTCTACTAAACACAAACCTTATTCAAAAGCCTATGTCTCAGAAATTCAAAATTCTCTGTCAGAATGCAGGGAATTAAAAGATACTAAAAAGTCAAGGTTAAAAATGATGGGTCTAAAGCATTGTTTATTTACTTAGGCTTCTGTATTGATCCCAAAAGAAGCTGCTGTCACAGGAAGGGAGAGCATTTTCTTGGGCAGAAAGAAAGAAATGAGGCACATCATTTTGCATTTTTATTTCTGCTATGAAGTGGGTGCTGAGTCACCTCAGATGGAGACAGAATTGGAGATTTCGGGCCACAATGAATGATCTCCGATAGAGGAGCCCAACAAGGAGCAGCAGCTACGAATGAAGAGTGGGGAACCACTGCAGCTCTGACTTACTGCAAGACAGATCTTCAGTTCGGGAACGGAAAGAGCCTCGCCGCTTCCTCATGCACACCCGTGGCAGCTTCTCTTTCCGTCACCTCTGGGTCAACCTGAGTCAACCGAAACCCTTGAAAGCTCAGGCAGGGTAAAAGCAAGTCACTCCCTGAGATGTGTGCAACTCGGTTTAACTCCTTCGGCTTTTCATTTTCATAGGTTTTTAGCTTTAGTTTTACAGTAATTTGTGATCAAGGTTAAATTAAAGTTTATTTTATTTTTCGTGACATTTTCACAACTAACTTGAACTTAGGTCCCTCCTTGGAGAAATATTTACAAAGAAATAACATCAAATCGCACGCTGGAAATGCCATGCCATTCAACTATGTAAATAGCAGCCAAGATGTTTAATTGAAAATAAAACACTGGTAAAATGTAAACATCACTTTTGTTCCTGTTGATCTATGTGGAGGCGTCCCTGGCACAAATGAAAGCAGTGAGTGATGGTGGAAGGAAGAGTTTGTAACAGGGCCCAATAATTCTAGTCTGCAGAAAGCCAGTTAGTATCTGCTGTAGCCTCCAGTGCTGTTCTGTCCACTTCTTAAAACCCAAGCATTTGCTGTCTTAAAAATTGGCTGCTCGTGCCCCTTCCCTGGCACTTTAATATCCAATTCACTGCACGTGCAGGATTAAGCTCCTTTACTCATTAAACTTTTTTTTTTTTCTAGGTATAAGTTAGATATTGTTCTCGATTGCTTCACTCTCAGGCCAATACGAGTACACCTAATATCCTGAGACATCAAATCAAATGATGCTTAACTTTTTGGGTGCAGTTTGTCCTCCTTATCTGTGGATTCTGCATTCACAGATTCAATAAATTATGGAGTGAAAACACTCTAAACAAAAACCATGCCTGTGTTGAGCAGGTACAGACTCTATTTTTTGTTGTTATTCTCTGAATCATACAATGCTACAATTATTTATGCAGCACCTACATTTATTATGAATAATCTGGAGATGATCTAAAGTATGTGAGAGCATATATCCAGGTTATATGGAAGTACTACACCATGTTATATAAAGAGCTTAAGGGCCTGTGCATTTTTGTTACCTCAGGGGCTTCCTGGAGCCAGAACCCTGAAGAACCAAAGAACAACTGTAGCTGCAATTGGGCTACTTGGAGCAGCCTCTGCACCCTAAGCCCAAACTTCACAGGTGAGATCTTGGAAAACAATAGTAGAGGAAATTCACCTACTCAGGGTTATGGTTTGCATCTAGATGTCCCCCTGCGTCACCCAGCCTCATGTGGTCATGGGAAGGGCTTTTGAGAGCTGGCAGGATCTAAAGTGTCTGACACTGGAATTGAGGGAGCGTGGTATTGGATTAGCTCACTAAATTGGTTTAGCATAGATCTGGGTGTGAATAATGACAGCCCCACTCTCGGGATGGGTGACGCCACTCAGTAGAGATGTAACCTGGATGGAATATATAGGGAGCGGGGGAAGGCAGGCTGCTGTTGCCATGTGGTCTCTTGCCTGATTTGCTATGGAATGCTTCTCTTCTTTGATGACTCTGTGCTCTGCTGCCCTGTCTTGGAACCAGTCAACTCTGGACTGAAACCCCTGAAAGCTGTGAGCTTAAATATGTCTTTCCTCCTTTAACTTTGAATGTTGGCTATTTTGTCTCAGCATTAAGAAAACTTACTAAGATATTTGGTGAGGGGTGAGAATGTATAATCACTTTACATTTCAATGTATCTATTTGCAGAAATAAATGTCTCATGTCTCATGCTTTGTGGCTGTCCTCTGTAGACATGAAAGTGATCCAAGTTTTGGTGTAGATGGAGGATCACGTCTGTGATCCCAATGAACAGCTAATTTTAAAAATTAAATTAAAGGGAAAGCCTCCAGTCTCTCTGTCTGTCTCTCTCTGTCTCTCTGTCTGTCTGTCTCTGTCTCTCTGTCCCTCTCTCTGTCTCTTTCTCTGTGTCTGT
>NDGN011540800.1:412-10531 GCA_002564285.1 Tympanoctomys barrerae | reverse complement strand
TTTCTTTCTTTCTTTCTTTCTTTCTTTCTTTCTTTCTTTTTTTTGTGGAACCGGAGATTGAACTCAGGACTTTGTGCTTCCCAGGCAAGGACTTATTCTACTGAGCTATCTCCCTGGCCCCGCTTCTGTTTCTTTATGTCAGTAATGAACATGAAGGTGAAACAAGGGTGCACTCTGCACATGCTTGGTATACAGCAAGCATGTGGTAAATGCTGGTTGTCCATCACACAGAATCAGGGGTGTAGCTCGAACTCTTAACTTAGAATCTCTGAGGGCTTGGCTGGATGCATTTTGTTAAGCTCCACAGATGCTTTTGATGCTTTAGAGCAGTGTCTTTCAGTCTGTTTTTCATTATTGCCCCCTTATGGAGCCATTTTAGATAGTTTTCCCTAAATGTCTCTTATGAAATTTTAATACTGTTACATATATGGAGCTATATGTCATTTTATGTACTTGTCATTTGAAGGATAACAAACCACTATCAAAGATTTTTGCGTACCCTCCCCACTAAGAAGCAGTTTTGCCTTTTCTGGTTGAGAAATCATGCTTTAAAACAGTGGAGTCTGAAAAAAAAAAACAGTGGAGTCTGAACCCTGACAGTGCATCAAAATGAACTAAGCTCTCATATAGTACTCATGCTGGGACAGTCCCTCAGCACTAGACTAGGTAAATTAGAACCTCTGTGAGGGGTCTGTTTAAATATCTCTAAATGATTTTAAATAGGTAACTTAAGTTAAGAAACTTTTGCTCTGGAGTTTGAGATTCTCTTATGGGAGATTAAAATCTGGTTGGCAAGCAGGACTTACAAACATGGCTGTAAACAATGCACAAATGAACAGCACAAGGAGTGCCATAGGAGCTCGGAAAGTGAAACGAACACAGAGTGCTGCTTAGCAGAGGCTGGACACTGAAACTAAGCAGGATTTAAAGAGAGAACAGAAGAGAAATTTCAAATGTGGAAATAACATGTTCAAAGGGAAGGTAGTAGACTGAATGCTGCTTCTCTCCCTAAAAATACATCCACCAGCGACCTGTGGAGGTAACCTAATTTGGAAAATGGCTCATTATGGATGGACTTGAACTAACAATACAAGAGGAACATTCTGGACCAGGGTGAGTCCTACATCCAATGACAAGTCTCCTCGGAAGAGAAAATGAAAAAGTCCCTGTGACAACAGAAGCAGATAGTAGAATGGCATGCCTGTCAGGTGAGGAACACCCAGGGTTGCCCGCCAACCAGTAGCTGATAGAAGCCGTACAGGAGCAATTCTGTAGGAACCACCCAGACTTGCTGATTTTAGATTTCCTCCCTCCACAACTGTAAGAGAACAGCATCTGTTCTTTTCAGCCACATAGTTCGTGGTCATTTGTTATAGCAGCCTTAGAAACTGACACACGGGACAATGAGGAAACTCAATAGTAAAAGGCACTGTAATAAGAGTGAAAAATAAAACAGGAATTATAAATTGGGTCCAAACAGGAAAGCTGCTGTTGCAGTGTAGCAGGGCTCTCCAGAGAAACAGAACCAAAGGATATACAACAAGCTCCATGAAAATTTATTTAATATTTATTAAATTATTTGTACATATTTACAGTACTTAATGTTTGCATTTCTTAGAGTTGATACACATATATGACACATCTGAATTTGTTTTTTTTTTTCATCTCCCCTACATTCCCCCCACTCTTGATCCCTTTCCCATTTAGGAAAGAGCTATCTCCCTACTTTCTGTTATCTTTTTATTTAGCTCTTTATTTAAAGTCTGAGTTTCTCATTTAAGAGAAACTATGTAACATTGAAGCTTGTATGTCTGATTATTTTCACTGAACAGTATGTTCTCAAGGTACATCTATTTTCCCACAAATGACTCAAAGGTATCCTTCTTTATTGCTGAGTAGTACTTTACTGAGTGTAAATATAGTATTTTCTTTATCCATTCCTCTGTTGATGGTCAGAGGCTGATTCAAGGTTTAGCTATCATGAACTGTGCTGCAACAAACTTAGATATGCCTATGTTTTATATGACATCTTTCACTCTGTATGGCAAGCATCTAGAAGAGGAACATCTGGATCAAATGCAATATACAAGAATGTACTATGTGAATTGGTTCACTTGAGTTTGAAGCCTAAGTTTTCTCACAATCTGCTGTCTGCAAGCTAGAAAGCCAGGGAGTCAGTGCTGTGAATTCTTTCTTCCAGGTCTAAGGAAGGCCTAAGAACCAGGAGGTTCGGATATTCAAAGGCAGTGGAAGGTGGATACCTCAGGTGCACAAAAGAGCAAATTCTCATTTTGTCCACACCCTCAACGGGCTGATGATTCCTGCTCAAATGGGCAAGGATGTGTCTTCTTAGTTTACTTGTTCAGAAGCTTCTGGAAACACCCTCCAAGACATGCCACGAAATGGTGTTTCACCAGCTAAGTATACCAGTCAAGTTGATACCTAAAATTAACCATCACACAGTGTCCTGCCTACAGCAAGAACCACTGAAGGCCTAGAGAGTGCAGCCTGATGAGGCCAATATAACTGGATGATTAATCTAGTAATTAACTAATCAGGAAGTAGTAGAGTTAGAGCAAACACCTATAATTATAATAAAATTAAGTCAGAGAAGAAAGGAAAACCTGTACTAAGGAGATGGCTTTAGAAAGGACATCTTAAAAATGGGTTCATGCAATAGCACTGAAGGATGATTGAGGAAGGCCTTGCAACCTGATCTGCAGTGACCCTGAAGACTCAGAACATTTCAGTAGTGACTGCAGGTTTGAGCCTGAGCAAGTAAGAGGCATCACGTCTAGAATCGAAAGATGCACTAGCTTTTACTAACTTGTTTTAAAGTTGGATTTAGTTTTGCACAACTTTATCAGGTATACTTTTACTTATAATTCACTTTTTTCAAACATACAATTCAATGCCCTCCCTTGGTATTAGAGATTGAATTGAAGATATTCGATGGAACTGTAACCCCATTGCTTTTTATTTTAGAACAGGACCTCCCACTAAGTCACCAGGCTGCCCAGGTTGGCTCTCACTCCCAATTCTCTTGCCTCAACCACCCAGAGTGCTGTCATCACAGGTATGCACCGCTGCTCCAGCTTCAGTGATTTGGGGCAGTTTAACTGTGTGGTGCAACTCACTGTCAGTCATTTATAGAACATTTTCCCCCAGAATTAGATCTCTCATGTTCATGTTCATGTTCACTTCTAGCACACACCTACAGTGCCAGGCAACCACTGATTTTCTTTCCCTATAATTTTCCCTTAAAAAAATATATATCCATATATATATATATATATATATGGATATGGTCCATATATATATATATATATATATATATATATATATGGATATGGGTCCATATATGCGTCTTATGTGTCTGGTCTTTTAAAAAATGATTTGTTTATTTATTTGGTACGGGGTCTTGCTATGCAGGTTGGACTCAGTGATCCTCCTTGTCTCAGCTCCCTAGTGCAGGGATCATGGTCATGTACCACCATGCCTAGTTTCAGTGGCTAGCAAGGTGGGGCTGATGTACCAGGTGGTACCAGAGATCGAACCTGGGTCCTTGTTCATGCCAGGCAGGTGTTTAGACTGCCGAGCTATTCCTCCAGCCCTGTCTGGCTGATTTTACTTCATATGTTTTTGAAGCCCATTCCCCATGTAGCATGTCTGTTCTTTCTCATTGCTAAGTGGCATCCTGTTATACTGGTAGAGCAGTTTGTCTGTCCATACAAACTGGTGGATATTTGAGTTGTTTCCAATGCTCCCTGATGCGAACATTCTGCTTCAGGTCTTCATTTGAACAAATGTTTTCATTTGTTTTGGATGGATACTGAAGAATAATTTTTTGACAAACTGCCAATTTTTTTCCAAAAGTAGCCATACAATTTACATTCTTATCAGAAATGATGCCACATTTTGTTGTTTTTGCTGTCTACCTTCTAAACATTCTGGAGGATAGGAAATGGCATGTCATTGTGGTTTTCATTTGTATTAGCCTAATGAATAATGTTGTGGATGAATAATGATCTTTTCATGTGCTTAACAGTTATTCATGTATCTTTGGTGAAATGACTTTATAATTCTTCATACCTTTTGGACATGCTTTGAGTTTTTTGTTTTCTTGGTCATTGTTTGGAGCTATATGAGTTATTCACATATGCTCATACAAGTCATTTACTTTTGTATGGGTATTTTTCTTTATACCAGGAATCAAACTCAGGACCTTGCACAGGCTGGCACTGTGCCGCTGAGCTCTATCCCGACTCTGCAATGAGTTTTGTAAACTTTTCCCCCGTCTGTTGCTTGTTTTCTTTTCATTTCTTAATGATGTGTTTACAATTCCAAAAGTTTTAAATTTTAATGAGGTCTAATGTCATTTAGTTTTACTTATTTATATTTTCTTTATTTTTATTTTTTAAAGAATAAAAATAGTAAAATAAATAGAAATGATACAAAAATCTCACTAAACAAAATAATAGGAATCCAACAATGTTTGTTATATTGCATGATGTCTTCAAATTAGTTGGTAGGATTACCAGATATAAACATGAAAAATTTGTTTTTAAGAAGTTATAAGAAATTAAAGAGGAGAAGAAAATAAATTTAAGCATTAACTGCTCCTTTCAACAGACCAGCAGATGTCAGCAGTACAATTATTCAAGCTATCCTATACATATACATACATACATACATACATACATGTATCTTTTTCTCTTCTTTCTTTTGTCCTTTTCCTTATCTCAGTTGTTCCTTCGTTTCGAACAGATTCCGTCCCTTCACAATATCTATTGTACCTTTCAGGTTTCATGTACTCTTTTAGGTTCCTGCACTAGGGAGACTATATAATATTTGCACATGTCTGATTTATTTCACTTATGAGTGTGGTCTCTAGCTGCATCCATTTACCTATAAAAGCCTCAAGTTTATCATTTTTTTATAGCTGGGTAATGCTCCATTGTGTACAAATATCACATCTCTTTCATCCATTCTTCAGAGAATGGACATTTGGGTTGTTCCCAGGACCTAGCTATGACAAATTGTGCTACTATGAACATGCATGCACATACCGTCTTATTTTTTAGCTGCTGTTTTCTTGAGATATAGTGTTGTCATATAGTTCAGGCTGGCCTTGAACATACCATGTAACACAAGATGGCCTCAAACTCACAGGATCTTTCTGCCTCAGCCTTCCAAGTACTGGGAATAGAGGTATTCACCATCATGGCTAGTCCCATTCTTGTATGGGCTGTGCTTTGGAATAGCTAAGAAATCTTTGCCTAACCTAGGTTATGAAGCTTTTCTCTTCTGTTTTAGTCTTTTTCTTTATCGATTTGGTACAGGGTCTCACTACACAGCTCAGCCTCATAGCGATCCTCCTTTTTTTAGCTGGTTCAGCATGCCCTGGGGTCAGCACAGCCTGTGGTGCCAGGGATCAAATCCCAGTCCCTGCACTTGCCTAAGCAGGTGCTTAGTCCACTGAGCTATCTCACCAGCCCCTTGCATTTAAATTTGCATTCCATGTTGAGTTAATTTTTTCATATATTATGTGAAGTAAGGGTTTATATTCATTGACTCGGTATGTGGGTGTGTAATTTTCCCAGCGCATTTGTTGAAGGGAATCTTCTCCCTAATGAATTACCTTTGCCAAATTACATTTGCCAAATACCAGTTGAATATGCATATAATAATACATTTCAGTATTTTCAGTTCAGTTCCACTGATCTCTCTGTTTAGCCTTGTGCTAGTTCACACTGTCTTGATAACTAACTTTATAATAAGACTTTAAATCAGTAAGTGAAAACCCACCAACTCTGTAGTTTTAAATATTTGTCTTGGTTGTTCTACATGCTTTTCATTTCCATTTAAATGTTTGGATCGATTTGTCAATATCTTCAAGAAAAACCTACAAAAATAAAATAAATAAATAAAATCCAGAGGCCAATTTCAAGGGAATGGCCACATTAATTATATGAGTCTTCCATTCCACAAACATGGACTTTCTCTCCATTTAGTGAGAGCTTCTTTAGCTTCTCCCTGTGATTTATGGTGCGCCAGCCTTGCATTGCTCTTGTCAAATTTACTCTCTAGCATTTTCTTCCTTGTGATATGCCTTTGAGTAACATCTTATTTTTATTTTATTTATGGATAAAATCACCATATATATAAATTTTTTAGCCCACTTATTTTTGTTATTGCAGTACAAGAGATTAAACCTAGGGCTTTCACACCAAGTGGCATCCCCAGCCCTTTTTATTTTATATATATTTTTTATTTTGAGACAGTGCCTGGGCATGTTACTAAGTCGCCACGCTGGGCTCAGACCTGCTGTCCTTCTCTGTAGATAATAGCCTCAGCTTCCTGGAGTACAAGGACTATAGTGTACACTATGACACCTGGCCGGCCTGCCCACTGCTTAATAAATACCTTTTAAATGAATGTATTGATGTATGAATGAGTGAGAGAAAAAATTTTCACCAAAGAGAAAGAAGCAAGTTTAAGATATATTTATATAACACAAGCTTAGTAATTAATAATTTTACATTTGTGAAGGTGCATACAATGTAGTTTATCATAGATTCTTTTAGAATAAGGTTTATTGTGTATATATAATGGATACAAGATGACATGATGGGAGCCATATTAATAGTGAAATGTTTAGTATAGTGAAGCAAATTAACATACCCATCACTCACAGTTATGTCTTTCTTGTATGGTAGAAACAGCTAAAATCTCCTCATTTAGCAGATACATCAAATATTCAATTTCATTATCTATAATCTCATGTAGTGCATTAGATCTGGAGCCTTGTTCATCTTATAGATCTGCTGCTTTGTGGCCTCTACCCGACATTGCCCTTTTCCTTGCCTGCCTCTGCTCCTAGTGGCCTCTTTTTTCTTCTCTGTCTCTGTAAATTTGATTTTGTACTCAAGTTCTACATTGTCTTTGTTTTCTGCTGTAGAAGAATGCCTGAGATTGGGTAATTATAAATACCAGAAGTTTATTTGGTCCCCATTCTGGAGGCTGGGAGGTTCAAGGGCAGGGTGTATATGCAACCGTTCATCATTTGAAGAGGATCTTTTTGCTGTCCCTTAACAATGGAAGCCACTTCATGGTGAGACAGAGGGGGCAAGAGGAGGCTCAGCTCATAACAAAGCCTCTCAAAATAACTACCCCACTCCCACCATAGCAGTATTAATGACCTCCTGAAGGTCTCATCTCTTACTACTGTCACAATGGCAATTCAATTTCAGCATGTTTTGAATGGAACATTCAAGCATGGCACATGTGTTGGTGGGATCACACAGTTTTTCTTTCTGTATCTGGCTCATTTCACTTAGCATAATGTCCTCATGGGTTGGAGCCTAGAAAACTCACTTTTCAGAGTGGTGATAAGATATGTGAGCATAAGTATAAAGTATAAATCTTGACTGTTCTAGGGCTGGTATTTATAAGAAAGGCATTTTGCTCAGGAATGAACTTTGTCTAGCGCTCACTTTCTTTTGCTAATGTAGGGAATTGTATGATTGTTAGGACTGTTCCTCATAAAGAATGAGGCTTAGTATTCTTTAAAAATGTTGGTCTTTCCTACTGCTTCTTTCCTTTCCATTCTTTCCACATAAGTCAATTTGAGTGATAATTATTAATAATTGAATTCATTTCAGCCCCAAAAGTTTAGAAATATTTTTAGGACATTGATGTATTCTTTATTGTGCTTTTAACTGCCCACGCTGGAGCAGCACTGATTTTTTTTCATCCCCAATATCTTTTTGAAAGGGAATGAAATATTGCTTATTGCTTATTCCTCTGTTCGTGCGTCATTCAGCATTTCTTGACTTTATGTGCCAGAGTTTGTGCTACTGAGGAGGTGATTCCACACAAATGGACAGAATAAGTTTTACAATTTTCTGAAAAGAAAGACCTGTGCTTTCAAGAGTAAGAGAGGGAACACCCAGTGAACTCAGAATGCATCTCTTAGATCAGGATAAATAGGGGCCATGTGAAAGTCTGCTGCTTCATTAAGTTCCCTCTTTGGGTTAGCAATTTTTTGAAAACCGTATCACCATCTGGCTAATGTTCCTGCTCAAAGGCACCTTTGAGTTAAGTACAAAATTATGGAACAACATAGAAGCAGACTGCCCAGATCTGTCTTTTGTAGAGAGGGATTGTAACCTGAGACCATCTTAGGGATGGTAACCAAGACCTTCCCCTGTGCGGCCTTGGGCAAGTCCCTTCACTTCCTGGCCCTGAGAGTCAGGTTGTGATCTCTGGGACTGTTGTAACCCTATATTCTATCTCTAACTCTCCTTCAGCCTTTGGACTGTGGGTTTCTGGAAAAGGCAAGGAGGTGACAAAGAAGGGGAAAATGTCTTCAGATGGTCTTGTGTTTTCAGGTCATGGAGTATCCAAGTATGTAGGTGACTTGATAATTTCTTGATGTGGGATAAGGACCTGGACATAATAGCTCTCTCCTTTTCCCTTTCTTGTACTTTGGAGAATGAACCTCTGGGAGCATGAGGTCTGGGTGGCTTTTCTGTGCCTCAAGTTTGTTTTACAAGGTGAGTTCCCACACAGGGAGACTGTGGCTGCCCACTTTTGCAGATGACTTGGTGGATAAAGCTAATTTAGAGATTCAGCATTAGGATATTCATTGCTGTTCTTCATCTAAACCACATCCTCCTAGTTGGTCTTTATTGTGAGGATGATGCTGATAGTGATGCTGACAACAATGATGCTGATAAAGGTGCTATGGTGTTCTTTGGTGGCCTGATGTGCTTTGATTCAAATCTCAAGAAGACAGGTGTGTTATTTTTTGTACTTCCACCAACTTCAACACATGCCTTCATCACACTAACTTTCTGCTAGGCCTTAGCTGACAGGTAGCCTAAAGTTGCTCAATGCTCTGCAGAGCATCCGCAGGTATGGATATAAAGTTCACAGCCTTTGGGAAAGAGAGTCAACTCAGAGGAGCTTGGCAAGCATGAATTGGGTAACTGCTTTATTTCATATTTTAAAATTAGGGGCCCCCTCATGGAATACAACTGGAGTATTTCTGGAATCAGTCAATCACTGCTGTCAGGATACAGTGATTAGGTACTTTCAAAGACCTGAAAAATGCATTTGTAGCTTATCCTCAACTTATACTTATAATTCATAGACATGAATTATATTTAAAAAGAAGAGGCTTTACATTTTATAGCCCCATATACCTTTTACTGCCACATTTTAAACAAACTCTGGAAAGGGTGGTTCTTGATTAGTGAGCACCTAGAAATGACATTCCTGGGGCCAGGGAGATAGCTCAGTAGAATAAGTGCTAGCCTGCCAAGCACAAGGGCCTGAGTTCAATTAAAAAAAAAAAAATCCTAGTTCTGAATGCTAACCTATGATAGTCTCATTTTTTCTGTTCTTCCTCATAAGACATTCCAAGTGTTACCTCTGGTCCCAGCTCTCTCTTGGGGGTTCCAGAAGATTTCTCAAACGGACTGCTGGATCTCTCCAGAATAAAAGCCCATATTGAATTCAACAGATGTAAGTTCCAAACAACAGCAACAAAAATCTGTTCTTCCTGGTATAATTTATTACTTCAGTTAAGGACAACATCAATCCAGCGAGTCACCAGGTGTCATTCTGGGGCCCTGTTCTCTTTATCTTTCTCTCTGTTCATTAGGTCTGAGCACCTTGCTCAAAGTATCTGGGTGAATCCAATGTCATACATTGCCTTTATAACAGGATGCCTTGACTTTTCTTTCTTTCTTTCTTTCTTTTTCTTTTTTTTTTTTTTTTTTTTTCGGAACTGGGGATTGAACTCAGATCTTTGTGTTTGCCAGTCAAGAGCTTACCCTACTGATCCATCTCCCCGGCCCTGAGATTTCTTTTTTTATTTCAGAAACTGATTCTGCTCTGAGTTCCTCTATACCTTTCTGCTGTTGTTTTTTTTTTTATTTCCGATGCTGTTAATTCATTCATTTCAGCTGAGCTAGTGTCCTCTGCACTTGTTTTGGGTGGGCTCGAGGCCAGAGATTGCATTTTGCTCCTTGTCATTATCATTTCGTCTAGCACTGACCTCTGACCTTTGGTGTAGAGCTTTGGTGCAGTTATAACCTTAGCACCTACTGA
>NDGN011540798.1:341-16269 GCA_002564285.1 Tympanoctomys barrerae | reverse complement strand
GTCATTTAAATATTGTAGGTGCTTGAATTCAGCAGAATCTCCCAATAGAGTCCAGTAGTCCAGTAATAGTAATGGGTTTTCTGTAAGACTGGCAATGTGCAAGGTTGTTGACTTGAGCTTTTTATAGCTTTGCATATTAATGTGACTTTACTTTTTATACTTCGTTTTCATACTTTTCTGCTGGATGGTTAAGACCAAGATAAAACAAGACCTATACAACAAGAAATGGAACTTTTGTATCTGACAAGGTCAGTAAAATCCCTTCAGGATTTAATCTGAATCCCTATACCACAGTTTGTAGATATTTTGTGAGTGTTAGCCAGGTGGATGAGTCATGGCCATTGCTTAACCAGTTTGCTTTCTGTGAAAGACTGAGAGAATGTTTTCTGTCCATGTAACTCCCTTAGGCACACTCCACATCATCAATCACTTTCCTCTGTGGCCCCATAATCTCCTCGATCAGAAAATTTGGGATACAACTGAGTTACATAATGTTACAGTATAGGTTCTCCCATGTCCTGAATCCTCACTGACCTTGAAAGACTAGAGCCAAAATTTTGGCTATCCTTGCAGCCCTTCTTTTGGTCTGAAAACTTAGGTTGTTAACCCTCCAGAAGAGAAGCTTATTATTACCTTACAACATGTACAGTTGACTTTAACCTATCTGTCTGAATATCAAACAGATATCTTAGGCATAACATGGAACAGATATTTTCCATCAAATATTGATATGTTAAACTTTAAGTCCCTGCAGAATATGAAGACAAAAATTAAAAAGATAAATAAATTGAAAAAATATGAATAAACAATTACATAATTTTATACAGAAACTAAGAGATCTAACCATATACAGCATTGTAGCAGGACTATCCTGTGACATTTTTTTCCTGTCTCTTGTTTTCATTTATCACCCTTTTTTTGAAAAAAAAAAACATTTACTCGAGGTACAGTATGGCAGTAATTGGTATGTCATGACAAGCAGTACATATTTAGAAGACCAAATGGCAGGCATTCCAAGCATGACCCTACCATTACACATTGCTATCTTCATTGCAGCTGCTTAGTTCACAGTTATCAGCATATATAGTTAGTCAGTGTGAGAATCCTACTAATTAACTGCTAGTTTCAAAATCATGATGCAGATTCTCAGGATCCTTGCCTTACCCATCTTGTATGTATAAATGTATGGCTTTGCTCCTGTCATGTTTCCCAGATTTTCTCCTTGCACTCCCCTCCTTGTTCAATCCCCAAGTTCTTTTAAATCTTTTAAAATTATATTTATTTATTTGGTACAGGGTCTCTCAGTGTAGCTTGGCCTCATAGTGATCCTCCTGTCCCAGCCTCCCGAGCACTGGGATTACAGGTGTGCAACAGCACACCTGGGGTTCTGGGCCAAGTAGGGCATGCAGTGCTGGGAACTGATCCTGTGTCTTTGCACTTGCCAGGCAGATGCTTAGACCATAGAGCTGTCTCCCCAGCCCAACAAAATCTTTAAGAGCAGATCTTTCAGCATGAGTCTCTCTCCTGATTTCAAGATTCACATATTGGACAAATGTAATATTCTGAAAGCAAACACTTGTCCCCCACCTTGACACTCTTGCTTCTTTTCATGTGAACTCATGATCCCATCATTTCTTACCTAAATAATCCCGTGAGATGCTTTGTGCAGGGGCTCTCAAAATTCTACAATTTCCTGCTCTGCATTCACAGAGAGATTTAAAGATAAGAATGAGTATGTATATCTTTGTTTTTAATGCCTTCACCCTTCTGGCAATTCGAGGTTCTCTGAACTGCTTTGGAAAATCTTGCTTTATGTGGTCCCAAGTACTTTTCTCATCTCAGTTTGCTCGGTTCCTCATGAATCTGTCCAAAATTTTCTAAAATTTAGCACCTAGACAGAGCCAACCCACACCCACATGTTCTTTACTTTCTTTCTGTGCTCCTGCCTCATTCTTTTCCTTTGACAAACTCTTTTGCAGTATTCAAGACTCACTCTGTCACTGTCCTTGTAATATGTCCCATCCCATAGAACTCTAGGCTAGTGTTAAATGAGCCAGAAGACAGGCAGTGGACACAAAGCCTTTTGTATGTAAATCACCTTCAAATCACACTCTCAAATCATCCATATGCTTTTTCCAGATAATAACAATGACTATTTTTAATTCCTGAGAGTTGGCTCTGTCCTATATGTAATACTAAATATTTTAAACACAATACTTCAGTCCTTACAGCATGTGCTATGGTTTGGGGTTTTTGCAAGTGGAACAATACAATGCAGGACACACTTTATGAGAACATTTCATAATCACTCAAAGAATCACATACAGAGTGCAGGAAATCTGTCCATAACTAAAGACCAAAGAATCCAGCTGAAGGCCTTGATCCTAATATGCTGCATGAGTCCAGCCTAGAGCCCACAACAGTGCCTCTCACAAGTCCAAATGCAGGCCTAGAGTCCATGACAAAGTCTCGTGCCAACTCCACAGGTCTACACTGGGAATCAGTCCAAAGATCAGTGGTGGAAGGTAGAAAGTCTGTACCAGCCTGATGAGGGATCCATGCTGGCAGGCTGAGGGGTCTGAGCTGAAGCCTGGAAATAACACTCAAAGAAAGAATCCGAGCTCTGCTGAAAGTACCACAGGCCTGCTCAGCAGCAGTAAGATCCTGAGCTCCTCCAACAATGAGGAAAGCTGAGTTCCTATCAGGAAAGCTACCATGAAAAGCCTCTAGAAGGCTGAGCAGTGCACCATCTTCCTCTCTGGAGCCAGGAAGCGATGCTCAAGATGAGGACCCGATCTACATCAGAATGATCCGTAGTCATTCTCAGGGACAATGAGGTCCCAAGCTCCTTCTCTGACAAGAACAGCCAAATTCACCAGGAAATCCAGCATGGCGAGGGCCTTTAAAAGAATAGTCCAGGAGAATGAGCAGCTTCTAACAGACCCAACAGCTTCTCCGATTTCCCTAACAGCCTCTCAACAGCTTCTCCAGTTCTTTCTCTTCTGCTGCTGGCTACAGTCCACAGGTAGGCCTCCCACACCCAGCTCCATCTGATTCGGTTCAGCTTGGTGTAACAAGTTGCCCACTCATTAGCAATCTGTTACAGCAAGTGTCAGCATTAGCTCATTTTACTGAGGCTGAATTATGGAAAACTGAAGCAAGAACTCAGCAAATATATAAGTCAGCTGTATTCACTCACAGTCCTGATGACGCAACAGTCCAAAGAGAAGGAAGAGCTGCAGTGATGCCTGCAGAAGTCAGGATTCCCTCAAAGATAGGGAGTGTTATGGGAAGTCAAGGGTTTGTGGAAAGGTGGAGGTGACAGTGGCCATGTGCGCCTGCAGAGCCTTGGCCCCAGAGGACTGCTGTGATGGCTCACTTTGAGGGCTCCTGGCCTCCCATTCCTGTCTTTAGGTTCTGGGAAAGACATGGGCTGTCTGAGAGCAGATTTCTTCTCCACAGCAATTCAGCAATTTTCTATAAGACCGGGGTGCTCACTTCTGAGAGACACTGCTTAGGTGACGGAAAGCAGATTCCCAGGGGACAGCACACCTTCTGCTCTCCCTCACGGCCATCCCTGTGCTCAGTTTCATTCAAATGTGACCTTGAGAACAGAGTAAATTGTGACAGTCGTATGAGGTGGAGAACAACACAGAACTACAAGGAAGCCTTCAGACAATGCCAGAGAAACACACTTCTCAAACACACTGACCAAGTTCGTTGCATATTGGGCACCATCCAGTCAGTTCCTCCTTAGACAGGTGCTCAGTAATGACAGATTGACAGCGAAGAGTTTTTTTGTTTGTTTCTTTCTTTTTTTCTATTGTGGAAATTGGGAAGCGAGGGAGTATACTGAATTGCCCTGGAAGATTTAAAATTCCAAATATATCAAGCTCTTGAAACTCATTTATAGCCCACAGAGGGACTGACCTGTGCCTTCTCTCCCAGGTATGCAGAAGCAGTGGGTTAAGGAGGAGGTGATTACATCATTCCGAATACCCAGCAGGTCACCTTCTCTTTTCATGGCCTTTTTAAATTTCACAAGAGTGACATTGCTGAACATTCTGAGTCACTGAACACACCATGTATTACTCACAAGAAATTCTCTTAATTTCTCTTAATACTGGTATGTATTAGTGACTTCTGAACTCACACAGTGACTCTCTACACTGCATCTTGTTAAACATGCCACATCTTGAACTTTGCACAATATACTCAATGATTTGCAAAAATACGCTGTCCCCTGAGTATTTATAAGAATATTTCCTTGAATAAATTTATATATATTCCACAAATTAATAATATAATTAACAACTAAAATTATCTTTTAGAGATGCCAAAAACTGAACTCATAAGGGTCTCTACCTGACAGGTATTATTACTAATGTTAAAATTAAAATGGATTGAATTGCTATAATTTACTAATAATTTTTAAGATTCACCTCAGTGATATGTTTTATGCTACAGGACATGACTTATTAAATCTGACAAGTAAGCACCATGTTACTAGGTCCTAGAGAAAAAGCACTGGAGTGAGGGTTTCCTCCCTTCAAAACCCTATGCTTCAGGGTGGAATGCAGAAGAACAGAAATACAAGATTAATACAGTAGTAGCAGCACCGAAGTCAAGAGACAAGGCTATGCAGTGCAGCGATTAGTAAAGCAGGCCAGAATGGCTTCTGAGTGACTTAAATCTGACTTCAAATCCTTGATCTATTACCAATTAGATAGGAGACTTCAAGCATAATGTTTCTTTTTTTTTTGAGCTTTAGATTGCTCATCTGCAAAACATAAATAATTGAAGCACATATAAAACGAATCAAAACTCACATAAATTGAAGGTTAGGGAGAATCATGAAGAAGTTGTGATGGAAAAAGGTGAGAGCTGAGGTTTTAGGAATCTATAGAATTTCAGATCAGTAAAGATAAAGGAAATGAGTACTCCTCTAGCTGAAGTAAAGAAACCAGAGTGGAAACAGGAAACTAGTGATTTAGATAAAGTAAGAAAGAACTTGGTAGTATAAATGAAATTTCAGCTTTGATGAAATCAACAGCAATGGTTGGACTGCATTTGCTGTGCAGAGGCAAGATTAGCCCTCTTGTCTCTGATTAGTAAACCATGTGCAGAATGATACAATGCATTGAGAAAAAGGAATATTAAACAAAAGACCCAGAATGGGATAGATGTGGATGGCGAGCTCGCTATATAAGTTGAATTGCTGCAAATTTTTAATACTAACATGATACTATTGAGGAGTTAGAAAAATACATTGAATATGTTGATCAGTGATAATAATTTAGAGGCATTTGGTATTAATAACAAAGCAAGCACACCAAGGAAGAGATATTCTCAAAACTACTAGAAGCCAGAAATAGTATATAGGATGCAAACAGAGAACTTATGAATACAGACCTAAATTATAACTAGAAACCAGGAGAGAGAACTGGTGCAATTAATTTCATAAAGTTAAGAAATCTTCAGCTGAGTAGTAAATTTGAAGCTTTAAGAGTATGTGAAATACGTGCCAGAGAAAGCATAGAGAGACAGCGCAGATTCGGCCAAAGGCAGTATTTGTGGAGCAGAAGAGGGAGGAGAAGCTAGAAGAGGAAATGAAGAAATCATGAGTCAGTAGGGGGAAGATGAAGCACGACCTGGAGAGAGAGCAATGTGTGGTAAGAGGGCAGGTCAATATGTTACAAGAACTTGAGTGAAACCAAAGACCTGGGTCTAGAAAGACCATAAGAAATGGGACATTTTGTTAAGCCTGGAGACCACGATGAAGGAGAGGGTCAGTTTGCCAGTGAATTGTAAAGTCAGCAGAGATTTCTAAAATATTTAAGGATTGTTTTTTGCAAATTTCAGTCATCATTTTTCTTTATCTCCTGAATGAATGTGAGAATATTAAGAACAAAATGTGCTCTATGTATACATCATGATAGTATATGCATAAAATATGTTGCAAGAATATATATGAATTGTAGGTGTTAATAGTTCTCTGAATTAAACTATGATCAGCATCCCCATACCCAGCTGGGTATTCCTAGGCCAACAGGAGGTTAAGTAGCTTGGTGTATTTGTTTTGGCATATCAGCGACAAAAATGTACACATATGAATAGGATATGGAATCTCTTGTAAATTATTTGAAATAAACTTTTCATTTCTCTCCATTTTTCCACAGATTATTTTTAATAGATTACAGCAAAGGAAAATAATGATTTATTATGTAAAATCATCAAGACCTCTATATAAGCTGCCACAGATTAGGTGGCTTAACACCAAACTTTGTTTCTTACCATTCTGGAAACCAAGATCAAAGCAGCAGCAGATTGAGTGAAGAATCCATTGCCAATTTACAGAAAATTCACTTCTTCCTTTAGCCTCCCTTGAGAAGCTCTCACTTTCCACCAGAGAACTTTCAGATCTCTTCTCTAAGGGCACTGATCCCACGGATTTGAGCTACGTCCTCATGACTGCATCACACCAAATAACTCATCTCCTAATACCTGTGTGTCACAGGTTAGGGTTTCAGCATATGAACTTTTAGTGATGCAAACATTTATTCCTTACAAAGCACAGGCAAAGGATTGATTCCAAATTCATTGCAAGTGTTCTTCTGCCCTTTTAATTAATGCTGACATTAGAAATGCGCAAATAAAATCAAATTCTTCTTTTTGTATTCTGGTATTATATGACTCAACAATACATACTTCTTCCTTAAGCATTTCCTATATGAGCCATAGTTTCAAAAAATCTATTGTGCAATATATTCATATAATTGATGCAATTATAGCAAATAAAAATAATGATTTGTTAAATAAAATTATGAATCAATGTGCAATAGCAGAATACTGTACCATAGACTGGGGTAGTAGATACATGGGTGTTTTTGTGAGGTTGATTAAATGTATATGTGCATTTAAGATTATATGCAGAAAAGTTAAATCATATTTGAAGATATAGAGTTGTAGATACAGTTGTGGTAGGAAAAGTTTCTATTTCTTCACAATGCCATTGTATATTCAGGAAACAAAAAAAAAAAAAAGAGAAAAGGGACAATGTGTGAATGCAACTAAACTGCAAAATAAGACCAAGTTGTGTGACATATTTTTCTTTCGCATAATATGAAAGAAATCATGTCATATTATTTGGCCTAATTTCTTCATCTGAGTACCTATGATCAGAATATATTATTGTCTAATTGGGAAGAAAAATCAAAGTAATGGACCTCATCCCACTCTGGGACGTTCTGCAGTTTTTACAAGAACAAGGGTCAGTTAAAAAATGATGCACTTTAATTTTTTTAACGTAGTTAGTACAGGGTCTCACTACACAGATCAGACTCAGTGTGATCCTCCTGTTTTCAGCCTCCCAAGGGCTAGGATCACAGGCATGCGCCACCACGCCCAGTCTCAATCATTATTTCAGCATGCCCCAGGGAGGGGGCCATTATGGCACACCGAGATTGAACCCTGGTCACTGCCTCTGCCTAAGCAGGTGATTTAATCCACTGAGCTATCTGGCTGGCCCTTTGCCCTTTGACTTCAGAGAATACTTCAAGCATTCAGCATGGTTATTGTCAGATGTGCTTTTTAGCAAATATCCAGTTTTCAACTTTCTTCACCTTTTGGCCTCTCCTACAGTGTCACTTGGGGCTATAGGGAACACGGGCAGATGATCATGCTTAGGAGGTATTGGGAAGTGAGAGCCTGTTCATTAACAGGAGATGCCGTTACCATCTATGGCAGAGCACTGATGACCTTCAAAATCAAGCAATGAAATATAATCTTACATTTCTTACAAAAATAAGCAAGTTTAATGCTGTGTTCTCTTGGTTCATCTTCATCTTTATTTGCTTCATTTCTCTGAAACTCAATGACCTTTTTGTGATTTTCATCAGTGATATTTTTGGTTCCATAGTCTTTTCCTTGGGAAGCAACCATCTTTTTGCCTTTACTCTCCTATCACACACACACATCTTTCAGAATTCAATTAGTTGAACCTTACATAGCATTGTCCAGAAACTTCCTTCATTGTGTCTGGTGTGTAAGAAATAATGTAATAGAAAATAACAAAAATACTTTTCAGATGCTCTACCTTTTTGTGTTAAAATGTTTGACTTAATGATTTCTAACATTTTTTACAAAGAACTTTTCCATAATGATTAAAAAATTTCTTAGTTTCAGTAGCAGGATTCACAGCTGCTACTGTAGAACTTGAGGAGTGTCTGTCCACCTGGACTTCGTCCTCTAGCCCAAGCTTATCCCCATCTTCAGCATCCCTGCCCTCTTTCATGTTCTCAGATAACCAAGGTGACACTGCTTGATTAGAAAGCTGTAAGACCCAAAGTGAAGGGTCTAATATATTTCATGAGGATCTTGTCAAGAGAACTTCTATATTGGAGTCACTATAGTTCAGTGCTGAGCTCAGAGTTGTACAATAGTTTCCAATTTTCTCTCCAACTCCGTGTACCATGTGCACTTTAAAATGCCCATAATGTGAAGTGCAATAAATCAAACACAAGCTTCAATACCACATGATTTCACTTATGAGAAATCTGAAATCTAAATAAACTTGCAGAGCACAGTGAAAATAATAGGAGGCAAAAAAGAAATATGAAGACATTATATTTCACCAAGATAGCAACACGTTTAATACATCATCAATGGTGGACCAAAGGATGAATAAATGGATTCTAGACATTTCTAGACCTCTATATAACGGATGGATTCATAAATGACAGGAAACTGAGGGTGTGAGCACTGC
Source organism: Tympanoctomys barrerae (assembly GCA_002564285.1). Classification (NCBI taxonomy): domain Eukaryota; kingdom Metazoa; phylum Chordata; class Mammalia; order Rodentia; family Octodontidae; genus Tympanoctomys; species Tympanoctomys barrerae. The sequence goes on along the minus strand of NDGN011540798.1, from coordinate 7,505 downwards.
ACATTTCTTCAGGTTTGACTATCATAAGCAGGCACACCCCCTGGAGTGTGGCTCAGAAATGTTCTTGGCAGCACACCCTGGAGTGACCCAGCGGGCGGAATGGCGTCAGTGGCCACCCAGTTTCACGGTAGTTCCTTGGTTAAAACTGACTTGCCAGGTCACTTCTGGAGAGTCATTTAATTCCATCCTGATCAAATTTCACAGGTCTGTGATTCAAATTATTCCATGTTGTCGGCTGCAAGTCTTCATCAGGCATGAATTTGTTCTGCTTGGAATCTTTAGTTAGTATTCCAGAAAGACCTCTGTGATTAGCCCAATCAAAACCTTTCAGTAGCAGCCGCCATCACATTCAGACTAAATCTCTGCAGCTGACTTTTCTAACAAAACATTATCCTCTCTTTAATCAAGGGCTAAAACACATGATTTTGTAGCACGCTTTCAGTAAATAATCGAACTGTGAGGAAACTGTAGAATGTGGGGGCGCAGAGAAGAGCCAGGCCCTCCCAGTAGCCAGGGAACGTGGCACCTCGTAGAGGCCACACTCTCCCCACATCTCTCAGTCCTCTCATCCCCGGTTAAGAACTGAGTGTGACAGAATTGGGGTCTTCAGGACTCCCGCTGGGGAGGCAGCTGTACCCAGGCAACTCAAATTTGTGCAGGAAGACCTCAGTAGGAACACCCTGGAGAAGACTCTTCCTAACCAAACAAGGGCACGCCAGCGTCACTCAGCAGCCCACGCCTGCTACAGGCTAACACAACCTATTTCCTAACTTCCATCCACCTTGGAAAGTAACTGAGTGCACTCCAGCATTGCTGGGGGAGAGTGCAAACAACCATCCTGCTTGTTGCCTTGAAATTCTTCTTCTTTTTCTTTTTTTAAACTCGACTGGCATTTCTTCCACCTTAACATGTGTATAAGAAGAAAACTCTACTTTTTGTTTCTTGCATGGTTAGCTGTTTGTTGTTCTTATTTGCTAGTCCACTAAGCTTCAGAGGGCAAGCACTTCCAGTTTAAAGCTGAGTACCTTGGCTGGCACCGACCTGTCCTCACAGCCTGTAGGAGATGCACTACTCAGCCTCACCACGCATGTTAGTTCCTGCATGTCTCTGAGTTTTCTTCCTTCTCCGACGAATCAAAATGGGAATTTAAAAAAAAAAAAAAAATGAATCCTTGCTCAAAAAAGTCTTAGGAATCTTCCCTTCCCTAGTCAGGATTAATTCCTCCAGTTGCTCTACTCACTTGTCACATTTTATCTGTGTTATAGTACTTAATGCACTACATCTTACTTGGTGGTTAATTGCTTTAAATTCCTTTCTCTCACAGTACACTGTGATCCCTCAGAGGCCAGCTGTCAGGTTTTAGGAGTTCCCTACCTCACGTCTTATCTAGCACTGCCGTGTACGAGGAGAACTCTTAGTGCGGGCTTGGCTCTCTATCTCCAACTGAATTAATTAGCATTATGCTAAAAGTACTTTAGCATATAAGTTAAAAAAATAAATACATATGTCCTGTGAATCTAGCAATTATCACATTTCCATAAGAGGGCTATGTTGGCCTTTCACATAGCTAATTCATCTTCGCTTTATTCTTCAAAATTTATTTTTGTATTCTGCATTTATTCTTGTATTGCAGTTATAAGAAGGTTTAATAAATAAATTCATTCTTTTTTAAATTTTGTGCTATTTATCTGTCAAACCAGAAGCAATTAGAAAAAAGTCCTGAGAGAAAGGGTAGTTCATCTAACAAAATTGTTTTTGTTCTTTGGGATTTAGGTAAGTTCTGTGTGAGAAGTACACTATAATCCATTTGAATTTAGCCCATCTTTTTATTAGAGCTAATGGATTTTTCTTCCTATTTAATAATTATTGTAAAGACTATTTCTGAATGATTGTAGGCTTAAGAAAACTCTAAAAATGACAGCTCTTAAAATCTTGCTTTTACCCTTTTTTTGTAACCTGAAAGTCAAAATTGCTTCTATTGTGTTCCTAAGGTTGCACCGTGCATTAAGAAAACATTTTTACCAGAATAAATAATAAATGACTTTGCTAGCTCCATCCCTTCTGCCTCTAATGCCCCACTCAGAAGAGCCCTAATCAGCTCTTGCTTCCTTAGGCATGTGGATGATATAACCTATGAGTGAAAGTTACAGCTATAGTATTCAATATTTTAAGTTTTTCCAGTATTGTACAAAAATCACCTCACTTCTCTATGAAAATATTTTATTAATGATGCTTCTTTAAACCAAAATATAGCCTATATTACAGAAAAATACTATATTTTTCTTATTATTTTCCTCTTTGCATTAGGAGGGGTATTTTTCCTGATAATTTGTAATTTTTCTGTTGTTTTCCAAAGACTACCATGCTGTTTCAATAAAACTAAAATGTAACAGTTATTGCCTATGAATTACTTTGTATCTCATTTAGTTAATCAAACATTCAAACATACACTGATTATTTGTTATAAAATTTGGAAACGTGTTTTAGTGTAAATTGTAAGTAATCATAGATGAATCATATGATGTCATTCGTGGCAGTAGATGAAAAGAATTTTCATATTTAATAATCTCTTATCAGATAGGGCATTCTTTTTCTTTATTTTTTAAAATTTTTTTTTGATGGAACCGAGATTGAACTCCGGCCCTCGCACTTGCCAGGCAAATGCTTATTCTACTGAGCTATCTCCCTGGCCTCAAGGGCATTATTTTCTATGGATACATGTTATAAGCTAGAGACTACTGAGAAATTAGACAAGCAACCACTTATAGCCCTAGTCCTACAGATATACAATTTTTTATACTAGAATAGAATACTTTTCATTGCAAGTATCTGTAGTTCGGAGGTGGAAGAAACTCATCTTTTATATGTTTATGCAATACTAACCTAAAAAACAACAAAAATAAGAGTCAGGTTAATTTATCCTAGTCTGTTAAATACTGCTAGCATATCTGTCTTGCTTTATACTTATTTTTTCTAAACAACTTTATTAATAATTTCTCCACACCACTAATCAATCCTTCTTGTGATTTTCATAGCATGAAAGAGTACAATCTTTGCATTCCATTGCCTTGCATTACTTTTTGCCTTACCACCTAGAAACAGAAACATTGCACATTTTTATTTGTTCATTACTTATTTTCTAACACAAGGTAAGTTACATGAAAACAAGACATTTATCAGAGCTATCATGTAATGCTCACTCCTAAAACTAGTACTTGGTATGGTTTAGGTTCTCTTTAAATGTGTATGGAATTTTGAATTGAATGTATGCTATGTATTGCTTTTCACTTCAGAAATAAATAAGCAGTATCAACTAATTTGATAATTTTAGTAAATTGCAAACTTCAAAGTGAAAATGGTCAGTAATGGAAAGAATCACTATTAACAAAGTATATTTTAATGTTAAAGATAATAGTAAAATTACATAATACTGATACATACCTAATTAATTAAGCAACATTATTTGATCTCTTTAAAGTCATTTTCTATGCTGTATTACATATATATATATATATATATATATATATAATTTCTTTTTGTGAAAAATATGTTCTCAAGAATACCATTCTTTTTATTTTTTAGAGAAGGGTCTCCAGGATGTTCAGGGTCTCACTACTAGATCAGACTCATAGTGATCTGCCTGTTTACAGCCTCGCAAGAGCTGGGATTACAGGTGCACAGCATCACACCCAGTCTCAATTTCCTTCTCAGTACGCCCCAGGGTCAAGGCCAGCACAGCAGGCCCAGGGATCCCCTATCCCCTGCATCTGCTTGTAGGTGCTTTAATCCACTGAGCTATTTGGTCAGCCCCAGGAATACCATATTATGAAGAATTAAGATGAGCAAAATAACCTCCGCCTTGTGATTAATATAAAATTAATATAAAAGACAAACCAAACCAAGAGAATGATAAAACCAACATTTGGATGGTTCCTGCCAACATCACCAAGGGCACTGGTGTGGTCCTGGCCCTCCCCCTCTGGCATTGCTCAGCTGCTGTTCCCAGCCACCATGAACTGAGTGGTTTTGTTACATTATAACTTTCCACTAAGATATGTTTGCCTTGGAACTAAGTGACTTTGGATTAAGTGCTCTGAAACCATGGGCCAAATTAAATCCATACTTTAATACATGAGTTTGGGTATTATGTCCTAAAGACAGAAAAGCTGGCTATCTAGCCATTGACCCATATCTTCTGATTCCATTTACCATGAGAGAATGGAAGAAGGTCATAACTGTGCAAGTTAGAATGAATGAGATCAGGGCTGCTGGGAGTCTTGTTTACCCTGACTCAGTTTCACTTGAGACTTAAATCCTTTATTTAAATTAGTGAATCTACCCAAGAATAGATATTATTATTCTGGCTGTTATTATACAAAATAGACTTCTGCATGATTAACTCTTAAGTTATTGAAAGGTCTGAAAGATAAGAGTCTGTTGATTAGCAAAGTCATTGTCAAAATATCATGATACCTCAGTTTACAAATTTATTTTATGATTTTGGGGAAGAGGACTGTGCTTGTCCTTGTGTGGGGAATGTCACCTTAGCCGTCTCTGTCACACAATGCAGAGTTTGGAAATGGAAGCAAAAATGTGCTGAATACCTTTGATTGAGAACCAAATTGTTTTTGACCAGGAACATTCATGAGCTGAAGAACTGCTGTTCAATGAGCAAAAGTTGAAGGTGCCATATGCTCAAAAAGCAACTGTGTTTCCAAGTAATTAAATTCTGTATGTTTCTATATTTGGCCCAGATGGCTATGACTGCCCGTATAGGAACACTGATGTCTGCACATACAAAGACTTTCATTTTTCCTACTTATACACCTTGAGTTCTTAGAAAAGCTAATAATACCTATGCACTCTTTTCTTCTGCACAATTGAAAAAAAAGGAGAGCTGTTTGGTCCTCTCTAGAACTTGGCTTCTCCCACCTACATCCATAGAGAGAATTAACACAGCACCATCTTTGCCCTAGTTTTCCATCTCTAATAAGCACCACCATTTTAAGGAGATTTAATTTTAATTAAAAAAATTACACAAAAGGAAGTATGTGCTTTTTTTTGTAGTATGAAAATGACCCAAAGAACTATTGACAGGCGGTCATCTAAATTCTAATTGTAAGAAGCAGAAGGGAAGTGTACAGGACCTTTGGGCCAGCTTTTAAATGGCAATGGGCCAGTGATTTAAGGGTGACAAGCAAGAGAATGCAGGGCAGAATAAGTCAGGGAAGGTCAGGGCAAGACAAACTGAGCTAAGCTTACAGAAATCCACCTGGCATAGATAGCCTGACATAGAAGATTGGTAGTAGGAGATGAGTGGTATAATGGATTTGAAAAATAAAGTAGAGGTGGATTCAACAGGGATTTGAAATTGATTGAACAGAGTAAAGAGAGATAGAAAGTTAAGGAATCAAAGAGAATACATTAGTAGCTAACTTGAGAGCTAACAAGTTTGTCAAAGGTCAAGTAGACTAAAAATTGGTTTGGAGCAATAAAAACTAACTTTTAAGTTCTAAACAGTTGAACATTAGGTTTCTGAAAGTTACTCATGTGGGAGGAGTTTGTAAATAACCATATATGGACTCAGGGCTCAGAAAAATAATCTGTGAAAGACATGAATTGGAAAATCAATATTTTTGATGCAATGTGAACACATTACAAAATAACACTCTAAAAGAAATCTTAGGAGAGAAAAGATCATCTCCCATATTTTGGCTAAGAGTCTTTGTGTACAAATATAAAAACAGAAAGAATTACTAGAATGCCCTGCAAAATGGAAGACAGGCAAAAAAATATCAAGAGAATGGAATGTTTTAAAAAGCAGAGAAGGGTCGATATTATGAGCTACTGGCAAGTGAGGTAAACAGGGACCTAAAAAATGCACTACTTCAGTAACCATGGCAATAATACTTCCAGTGTGGACCCAAGTAGTAGAGAAAAGCAGATGCAGGGCCAGGGCGCACAGGGGACAAGATAAAATGGAAGCAGTGAAGGCTCCGACACTTATGTGGAATGTAAGTGCAAGCAGAAAGAAAGAAAAAAAAAAACCACTGGGGGAAGAAGAATGGGTACCTAGTTTGAGTTTTGTATTAACAAGGTCAAGTAATCTTTAAGTAATGAAGGAGATAGAGATGGCAAAATTGAAGAACAGAGATGGTGTGTAAGATTCTTATAATAGTATTCTGGGCCCAAAGTTCAAGCCTGAGTACTGCGATATTCTTTCTTTCCATTTGAGAGATCCATAATGCATCATGCTATTTTACCAATGGTTGTGTGGATTTCATGGTAAACCTACTTGAATTTTTGTATCCTAATAATTCTTGAAACCAATTTGATCAAAAAAACAAGTATTTTTTTATTCAATGCCTGTTAATTAACTTTCAAAATAGATTGAGGAATTTTGTGGTATGACAAGACTTTTAAGAAAAATAAAGTAATAAGATTCTGTGATCCAAAAGTGGGATTTATTTAACAGTAGGATAAGTTTTCCCAATGTGACAGAAGAAAGGACTATGCATATGGCTAAGATTATAATTTTCACTACAACAAATTGATAGCCTCTATGATTTTCTCAGTGTTTATACATGCATTACAGAAGTACGCTATAAAACAATAAACAAACAATGGAGTACTAAATGAAGTACTAAACAATGGAGTACTACATGAATCCTTTGAAGATTCATGTAGTGAAACGGGTGCACCAGGAGACCATAATGCTAAGTGAAATAATCCAGAAGCACAGGAACTAAGCAACTGCACTAAAGATAGTGATCTGTAGTACTAGTGTCATGCTTAGAATACCTGTCATTCTGGTCTTCTAAATACAGACTGCTTCTCATGTCATATAAGTTACTGCTATAAGGTTTCTCAAATAAATGTTTGTTTAAAAAGTTGGTAATAACACCAGTTGCTTCCATGCTGTCTCTAGGGTAGATGATTGCTTAAAAAGGAAGCGGGTGGTAAATGAAGGCAGGAGACAGGAAAAGGAGTATTGCGGGGCTGTCCTGCAACAATGTTGTATATGGTTAGATCTCTGGACTTATGTGTAAACATATATAATTCTTTATTCCTACTTTTTAAATATATTTCAATTTTTTAATATTTTTGTCATATTCTATAGGGACTTAAAGTTTAACATATCAATACTTTATGAAAAATACCTGT